>JAQZBX010016957.1:0-36008 GCA_029593785.1 Cabassous unicinctus
GATTTTGAGCTGTGCTTGGCATTTCAAGCTGTGTTTCTAGGGCAAACCACTTAACCACAGTGACCCTCAGTTTTTCCATTTCATAGTCTGAATGTTACCTGGATTACGATCATTATGAGGGAACTAGTATATATAAAGAATCCATCTTAATGTCTGTATATGCTAGGTGATGTATTACTATTAATCACTACCTATTTTATTTTCTTCTCAGCGTTTTTCCCATCAGCCGATACCTGTTGTCGTGATGCCTCCCCCACATTTACCCCACTACCACTCCCTTCTTTTTTCCTTTACGTGATTATCTTTTTCCTGGTGGTTTATATTCCCTTTCTATCTTACCCCATGCCTTCATGCATGGGAGACACTAGCATGTTGATTATTAATATTAACCATCACTTTCATTCCCTCAATTATTGAGTTTCCTGGACACAATTTATGTTATCCATATATAAAAGTGGACTGTGGTGAGTGTGCTGACGGCAGATGGGTGCATTTTAATTAAAGATATTGACTCCAGTTGGCAAGAATGGCATACTTTTTACAGAGTTAATTCTCCATTTTCCTCAATCTTGAGCCTCAGAGGTTTTTAAATAGGGCATCTAGTATCGTTGACATTTTCTTTCTAGTTGAGGCTCTGATCAAACTTTCTCTGTCTGAGTTCACTCCTGCAGGGTGTGGGGGTTGTTGTAAGGCATGTGTTTTTAATTTAGTAAAATTAAATCTCTTCAGTTAAATCTACTGTGAAATTAAAACCTTGACTCAAACCTGACATTCAGTAGACTCCCTGTGAAAGTGTCCCTGTTTTACGTGAACTCGAATGGCCACTGTAAGCTTTATGTCCCTTTCAATTTTTTCAGACTCAGCTGTCTGGTGGGAAATGTAAGACTGTTACTGGATGACAGAAGTACCTCTCCTGGTATGGAAACAGCAGGTTGAAATAGCTATTCAGAGTAATGTGGGGGATATTCTCTCCTTATACCTATATTTTATGATGTTTTGTCAAGTAGCTTGTGCATTATTTAGTGACTGGTTGAACCACCTGTACAACGATTCTACTACCACTGGACCCTTTTTTGCTTTATGGTATTACAGTTTTATTGATAGAATTAACAGGAGTGGCACTGAACTTTTAAATTTTTCCCTTTGGATGCAAGATACACCATATACAGAGTGTGACGTGTCAGTTAATTACATTTGGCCTGATGTTCTTGATCTGCTCTAGGTATATAAGTTTAGTACATTTAAGGAAAATCATTTAATTGGTACTACTTGATTAATACTGCATTTTCCAGGCAATTAATTTAAATAAATAGGGAGTGTTGAATTCCTTCCTTCATAAAATTAAACAAGGCTAAATTTTTTCTTTGGTAACTTTAAAAAAATGTGCATTTGTTTATTTTAAGGCATGGTTCTCCTAATTTCTTAATTGATAGATTATTTACATGTGGAATAAAAGAATAAATCTCAGTGATATTAAGACCTGTACTATATCGTCAAAACCTATAAAAATGTGCAGTGCAAAGTATAAACTATAATGTAAACTATTGCCCATGGTTAGTAGCAAGCTGCTGTATGTGTTCATCAATTGTAAAAAGGTAACATACTAATCAAAGAGGTTGTTAATGAGGAAAAGGGTGGGAGGGGGAGAGGAAGGGTTATTTGGGAATCCCCCTATATTTCCAATGTATCATTTATGTAATCTAAAGCTTCTTTAAAAATAAAATTTAAAAAAATTTTTTTTAAAGACCTGTACCAATCTTTTGTCAATAAGGGTCCTTATCCCTTAACTCTCTTGAAGGTAGTATTGAGAGTTTGGGCCTATGTTCCTGAGGTTTTCCTTAAGACAAGGTATATCATCAAAAAATCTTTCTAGGCCATTGACTTTTTGAAAAAATAAACTTTTATTTTAGAATACTTTTAGATTTACAGAAAAATTGTGAGGCTAATAGAGAGAGTTCCCATATATTCCATACCCAGTTTCCCTAGTAGTAATCTCTTATATTATTAGTATGGTGCATTTGTCACAATTAATGAATGATACTGATATATTATTATTAACTAAAATCCATACTCTATTCAGAATTCCTTAGTTTTCCCCTAATGTTCTTTTTCTGTTCCAAGATCTCATCCAAGATACCATCATACATTTAGTTGTTCTTTCCTTAGCCTCCTCTTGACTGCCAGCTTTAAACCATTGATTTTTAGAATTCTGATTGTCTTCTCCTGCTTGTAAGACATGACCCAACATTGTCTGATGCCATTTCTTTATTTGGACCTTGGATTTCAGCTTTCGGTTTAATTTGCTTTTCCTTTCTCAGTACCAAGGCCATATAGGATTAGCTTTTTATCTTTTCATTCTGGTTTATATGCTCTTATTATTTGCCTACTTGAGACCTTCCCTCTTGAGGCATTCAGATTTTGTTTTCTCCTTGGTTCTGAATTGTTTTCGTATTTCCCTCGCACTGAACTCTTTCCAAGCTAAAGCTTCAAGAAACTCCATTGACATGTGCATTTCTTGAGTAGACAGATCCTTGATGACTTCTCCCGATCTAAGTCTTCCTTTAGAATCTGGAACAGACACACATAAAAATCCTAAGTCAGTCACGTATAAGTTGTATAATCAACTTATTATGAGCCAATATTTTCTCATGATAACTATCACTTAGAATTCCTGTTAGAATTAAAACGAGTATGCTTCAAAGCATATGGCACAGTACTTACCATGGTGTTCCTTCCTTTCCTGTCTCTCCTTCCACTCTATGAGGTTGACTAATTGAATGAAATAGTAAAAAGATGTTTGGAGTTAACAGTGGCTTATGATTGCTGGCATGCTTCCCATTGAGTTTTGTTAGAAGAAAGAAAGTTAAAATGTCCCTTTACATGTAACATAAAGGAAGTGCCTAATTTAATTACTTTAAGGAAAACCAAAAAGTGAAAATAACAGCATGGTTTCATCAGTGTAAATACTAAATAAGAACAGCCCATTTGTTTACCTGGGGAAACTTCTAAAATTATTGCTTTAAAATGGCTTTGTGAGCTAGCCCAGATCAGTGGCTCAGGCTTGGAAGAAATCAGACTATAGTGAATTGGATTTTGATTAAAATAGAGAAAAAGTTTATTGCAATGGCAAAACCAGTTAAGGAAAGAGTTACCTTGTTCTGATGCGTTGTGTTCTATCCATATGGTGGTACAAGGTCTATTGTAATGAGTTGTGGTGAATGGAAACAACCACATCATTTGGTCCTATCAGTCAAAATCACTCCCAATTAAAGCAGTTTGGGCTTTAGGAAATTAATAATTCATCTTTCTATCACTTCCCATCACTTTCTGTTTGTGCCCTCTGCATCCCATTATGTTAATTCTACTCAAACCACCCAGCCTCAAATTCATTAAAAGATGATTTTCTGGCCCACTTGCCCTCTGAAGACCAGTCTCTGACTGTTAGTCAGTCCATTTAACACAGCTTGTTCCAGGCCAGGTGCTGGTACACATACTCTGATGGATATAGCTTATGGACGATCACCTCCTTTCAGAAGTCACCCAAATATTGTAAATGCATTAATGTGGTATCATAGCCTAGATGAGATGGGGAAACACTGCCCCTGTGGTTAAAGTCTGTGGAGGGGAAAAAGGGAGGAGGAAACGTTTATATATTATTTTGCTCTCCTGGGGATATCTTCCATAATATGTCTTTAATGAAATTCTGTCTGCTACCTAGGATACAAGTCAAAATATGGTTTTTTTCCATGAAGTTTTTGCTCTCATTCTCCTTTCTTGGAAGAAACACATTAACCTTTTGTCTATGCCCTCAAAACTTTCTTGTTTTTCAAGTATCCCAGCATCCCCTTGAGGGTGTGAGATATTTCCATTTAGGCTGTTCATCTAGAATCTAAGTGGCCCCATCAGCAATTTTCTCATTCCTGGCTGTAATTGGGCTGAATCTTATCATTAAATAGACATTGAGATAATGAAGGAATTTTTTATATAGTTTTTAAAAAACTTATAAGTATGGTATTTATTTAGAAGTTTATTTCAGTTTAATTTACTTTTAGTTTCATCTAAATGCAACTGACTTAATAGTTATAATAATAGCTGCCTTCCACTAATTGGGAATTTACTATGCATTGTGTGTGCAGTAGCTAATTTAATCCTCACAAAAATCCTGTGAATGGATACTATTATTATCTCTATATTAATGAGAAAATTGAAGTTCAACTAGGTTAAATATGTTGCTCTCAGGATCATACAGCAGTAAGCTTGAGAATTTGAATTTAATTTCTTTCTGGGCCATGGCTCCTTATTTTACATATTTTATATATTTTGCCAAATAAAATCTATCATGATTGTGCTCTAGAGTTCATGGGAGACATCTGCCCGATAAGGGCCTTAGATGATTCAATCCAGTTGAGGGGACATTGAATGCCTTCTCCATCAGTGTCTTGTTGGCTTAAGAAGAAAGTGAGAGAAAAACTAAAATGCCAATATTTAAGAGAACAGCAGAAGTTGGTAACTTTGGAAAACTAGAGGAGAATTAGCCCAAATAAGGTAAAGGGATCCTGTTGAGTCTCTGAATATACAGCAAGGAAGTGATAATGTGACATTTAACACTTGTAGTACATGACAGGTGGCCCAAGTTCAGAAGACAGGAATGTAGTCAGCCAAGAAAATATTTAAAAAACTGAACTTTATCACACTTTTAAGTGACTGTGCTGTCTGTATTTGGAAGATTATTTTTTTTTAACTCATTCCATTATATTTGCATGGTTTATATTTTTAAAAAGTGAATCTACATCACTTGTTTAAGCCTTTGTTTGTCCTTATGAAGTAATGGTGTGTGGAGTAGAACTCTGCTTATTTGCTTTATTTTTTTCTCCTAGTTTTGAGTCTGAGGAGATTCTAACTTCTGTACTAGCATAATATGACAATGGTAATTATAGACTGCTTAGATGCCATCCTTCCATTTTCTCTCAATAAAATCATGGTTCCTATAGCACTTCTTTTGAGGAATCAGCAGGTCTCTGTTTTAGTACCTTTATGGATGGGACATTGTAGGCATCCCCAGATGCAGCTAGATCTAGGTTCCTAAGTCAGTTCCTTGTGTGTGCAATTTATGATCTTGGGAAGGTTAATTACTCATATACAAAATGTGGATAACAATATTTATATCTACTGCACAGGTGTTTGTGTATGCGTAAATTAATGGGATAATGTATGTTTGGTGACTCTCAAAACACTGGCACATAATGATATTCAACGTATGTTACATCTGTTGCCTTTTAGGTGATATCAAGTTCATTTTTATGCTGTGCTGTAATCTTTCTTCCTTTATCTTTTATTCACTTGTAAGTCTTCTATCTCAGTTTATTTTAAAATGAGGTACCTGCAAATTTTTTAAAAATTGTCTTTTCCTACTATGTGTTTTCTTTTGAATTTTTTTTCTGCCAGGATTCTGGCCTATAACTATCTCATTGCTGTCATACTCTTATTAAATTGGCTTTATCTAACCTGGATATTCTAGCAGTAGAGTTGCTAACTGTACATCATATATATCTTTTGTTTCACAGTTTTGTCAATGATAGAATTTTGTAGCAATCCACTTGCAATTTCCTCCAAGAGGACACAAAATCCTACACATTTAATTCCTAGCCTTGAGCTCCCATTTCTTTAACTGATCAACTGGATCTTAGAGAACAAAAACTTGGGCATCTCCAATGTACAGCCACTGTACTAATATTATGGAATATATAAGAATAGGTAAGATAGGTAATCTATCCTTTTTGAGCTTACAATGTGATAGATAAAATAAGAAAACAATTCAGCATAGAACATAATTGAAAAGTTCCACAAGAGGACAAAAAATGGACTACAAAAGTTTCAGAGGACAGAAAGGAAATCTAGGATGAAGGAAATGAGGAAAGGATTCATAGAAGATGTGGTATTTTAGATATGGGCTTAGAGAATGGGTATATAATGTGTCAGAACTTGTCAGTGAGATACCACTTTTCAAGCAATAGCTAGACAGAAATGACAAAATACTAATATTATTTAGAAAAAGTATGGTGAAATAAATATTTCTCATCATATGCTGTTGGCATACTAGTATATTATTACTTTTGGAAAGTAATCAGGCTGTATTTTATTAAAATTTAAAATGTGAATATGCCATTTGACCCAGCAATCCTACCTCTGGGAATTAATCGAAAAAGAAAAGCAATGCTATAAAGGCATAAACACAAAGGGTTTTTAAAATTTGGCTTGTTTGTAATTGCTTAAAAAAAGGAATAAACTGAATGCTCATCTATTGGAATGGTCAATAAATTAAGGACTACAGTTTTATGGAATATGAGGCAACTATTAATTGAATGAAGTGGATCTCTATATATTGAGGTGAAAGGATGCTCATGTAAATTTTATGAAAAAAAAGCTAGTTGCAGAATATATATGCATATATATTTCATTCTCTTTAGAAATGAAAATTAATATTCAAATATATAACTTTCTGCACCTATTTTTATATAACGTAAAAAACAGTTGTGGAAGGAACATACTAAATTATTCTCTTAGGATAGTGGAGTTAGAAAAAGGAACCGGGAACTTTTTACAAAAAGAATATAATACTTTGTGATTCAAACAACTAGCAATAAAATATACGTGTCATTTTGTGAAGAGGTTAAAGAATGGATAGACTGCAGGTAATCAAAGATGGTTTGGAGCTTCAGGAATGAAAGCTTGGCTATAGGCATGACTCCTGGATAGAGGCAGTGATTCAGTGGCACGGACTTAGGTAATGCATCGATGGAACAAAGTCTGCAAAGCCAGAAAAGGCAGAATGAATGCGGTGTGAACAGCTTATATTTTCTTTGGAATATAATGAGTAGCAAGTGAGGCTGTTTGAGGAAGGGAATTGCAAGAGTCTAGTTGTGCATTAAGGAAAGTTTTCTGGCCCTAGGTTCAGGGTGCCTACACAGGCCAGAGTCTGGGAGAGCCATTAAGAAGTCATTTACAGTAGTCTAGGCAAGAGATACCAGCTATACTAGAGGGGTGGCATCAGTTTGGAAGGAGAAAAATGAGAGTGATATGTTGGAGGAAGATTGCAGAGTTGTCAACTTACTGAAGTAGATAGTGAGGGAGAACGATGAGGAGGAGTCAATAGTGATTGAGGGAATCATGATATCCTTGGCAAAGAGAGGGGTCTGAAGGTGGTTTGGAGATTAACGATGACAAGCGTGATTTATGGCAGAGTGAGGGACTCGCAAACTGTCACTCATATTGAGGCTAGAGTTATGGCTTTGAGAGGTTTTCACATAGAATTGATTGGATTTTACAAGGCATGGGTGCAATTTACCAAAAAGAGACTGGTGAGAGAGAAAAAAAGATGGGACTTCTGTGGTTGTTACATTGAGAGTCAGAAGAATTGAAGGTGTGCTCAGAGCAGCTAGAGGGATTTTAGAACAGCTTGGAGGACAGAGTCCAAGCTGGTGAGGTTGGAGTCAGGCCTTTGGATTTGATTTTCATGAGGAAATCATGTGAGATTTTTCCATGCTTTGTTAAAATCTCTGTGTGCTGTTATGCCATTTTATCTAAATAGGTTTTTAGTGTATTGAAGCAACCACCATCAGTGCTGCTAAGACCATGAAGTGAAAGGGGAAAGAGGAACTTCATAATGGGAGGACCATGTTGACTCTACTTCTACTTCCTCCCCCAGATCAATCCCAGCATCTCTAAACACTGCTGCAGCCGACATGTTGTTTCCTGTGCTATGATATAAGGGCAAGTATATAGCGCAACACATGAAGTATTCTAGTCAAAAAGAAAAAAAAAAATTGAAACGGAATCAGTCAAACCTTCAAATCTATTATTTTACAGGAAACCCAGAGGGTAGAGGAACAAGTTAAACAAGAGCACAAGGAAGCAATCAGTTAAGTGTAGAATATGATATATTCCACAGACCAAATGACCTAGTTTTACCAGCATATAAATGGTAGAAAAATAAAGGGGGTACCATTTGATAATAAAAGAAACTTAAGTTATAAGAACTTCCTGCTCCATCACCTGCCCCCCTCATAAAAAAAGGAAAGAGGAAAAGATAAGAATGAGGGTCATTTGGCCCAGGTAGCATTATAGATTCAGCCTTCTTCATCCTCCTCATCAAATCCATCAGTTAGCCACTCAACTGTTGTGGTTTTGTGGCCTAAATATTTCCCAGTCTGTCTATTCTGCTCCAAGGACACTACCATCAAGGACCAACCTGCTATCACCTCTCACCTGGACCACTACAATCACATTACAACTGGTTTTCTTCTCTCCTCCTTGTTTTCCTTTATGTTCTCCATATTGTAGCCTGAGTGAGCTTTTAAAATGCTAATCAGATTTTGTGATTTTCCTGCTTAAATCACTCTCAGTAGGGAAAGACCCAGGTCCATCACGTCGCCAGTTACTAGGTCTTTAATTATCCAGCCCCCACCTCCATCTTCTTGCCACAATTGGCACTTCTGTTTCCTGAATGGGCTGTAGATGGTTCCATTTCAAAGCCTTGTTGTATGTTATTCCCTCAGTCAAGGGATCCTTTTCCAAAACACATAGAGATACACACACGCAAAGATGCCTACCCACACAAGGATGTTCCCCCACCACCACTAGTTAACTCTGCTTCAAGGCAGTTCTCCTCTGAGGCCCCATTCTATATCAGGACCTCCTTGTGCTCCTTGTGTCTTCCAGTGCTTTTACTTCATAGTATTTTAGCAACTTATAATTATATATGCCTTACACATTGCAATGCATAGTAAATATCTGTTGAATGAATGAATGGCTGTTAGTGAATCCTTTGGCACTGTTAGTACAGATTTGCACGACTGTCTTCTCATTGCCTTAGTTTTGTGTTTCTTCTCCCACTATTCCCCCCATTTGTGAGCTTAATTTGTGCTAAGAGAGAGATCTCAAAATTTCAGTTTTTGGGGTGTCTTCTATGTTTCATAGAGTTTGTTTAGTGCATATAGTCAGGTTTTATCTCCAGTCTGTCTTCATGAGTCATTCATTCTCGTTGTGCACCTTCCAGTGATGACATCCTTTCACCTCAACTTGTCTTCTGAAGTCCAATAACTTTTCTGCCCTTCCTCCTCAGCACAGAGAGTTTTTGCTTATTGAGAATTCCCTTCTTTGAATTTCTAGGCTCAAAGAATCTATTGACCAAAATTTCAGTCAATGTTCTGATGATAGAGGGATCTAATGGGTATGTAATTGTCTATTTCAATGGTTCTAAATTCTGGCTGCCTATTAAAATCACTTAGGGATATTTTATAAAACACTAATGCCCATTTAGCACCTCTAGCAATTCTAATTTAATTGGCCTGGACTGGGACCTAGGAATGGGTATTTTTTAAAAAGTTTTCCAAATAATTCTAATGGGAAGCTACTCCTAGGAAAGCACATTAATGTCTCCAATAGTTGGCCTTTCATAGTCAGTCATTGAGCAGACCAATGAGAGAGATATGAGAGGAGGGAAGCCATATCTTTTGTTGGTGCTACTCTAATCCTAAAGCCCTATTGGCATGGGAAATGTAAGAGCTGTGCTTAAAATGGGCTGGATGGCTTCATGTCTAAAGTATTTGGCTTTGTCTAGTTACTGATAAACTCTTTAGCTAAAACATCCAAACTCACATATAATTATCTCTGTCTTTCCCTCCCTCTCTTCCTCTCTCCTTCCATTCATCCATTTATCTACCTATCTATATTTACAAACTTTGAGAAATTCAATCAGGGCGCTGAATGCAATTTTCCTTTTATTACCCCAAAGTAAACACCCTATTGAAAATTTGCACATATATATACAAAATTTATATGTATTAGAACAAAAACTGAATATATGTATGCATATATATATGCAATATATATATATAATAATCAGAAAAATAACTGAAAGTCTTCAAGCTGTATGGGGAGAACAAGTCACTTCTGTTTCTGGACATCTCACAAAAACTGAATTCTGAGGTTATTATCTTTCCCTAGGACTATGATAAAGATGCTTCTACTTCCCCTTCTTACCCATATATATACACATATATTGAAGGAGTCTTGAGAAACTACCTGATAACTCATTGACTTTCATGTGCAGAATAATGCTTGAATCCTTGGTTTTACTGAAAAAGAAAAAAAAAGAAGTTAGAATAAACAATTAGATGCATTTGTGTTTAACGTCTTTCATGCAACATATCTCTGAAGACATTTTTAAACAGCATTTTTGTAAATAATAAAGACACTCACAGATCTGACTAATGTCAAGTAGAGGAAGAAATAACAAGAGATGAGATAGGAGTAGGACGTTTTTGCTGAGAATAAGGGTAAAAAAAATAGATATAAGAAGATGAATCAAGTAAAGAACCTATTTGGGAGGGGATGTGGATGGTTCTTTGACAAGCAGTGGAAAGATTACTCAGAGGGAGGGATGGCAGGCAATACATACTGAAGAAGCACAACAGGCTGAGAGAGAAACGGGCACATCTGAGGCAGGTTTAGGGGGTAAAACAATTTATGAAATGTATTAAAATTAGGAAGTGCCATTTGAAGCATCCGCCTGAAATGAGTGGATTAACGATGTGATCAGTTATCCTACCTGGAGACAGCCTATATAGTCCCTTAGCCAGGGAGAATATAGTTTTAATCAGTCACACAAAACAACTTTGCTTATGTACTCAGTAATAAAAAGCTTTATCAATGTGATGGATGGGAGGAGAGGAGTGTGGATAACAAGTTAGAATATTGGAAAACTTTTAAATGCCATTTACTAACTTGACTTATTTTCTTATAGGTTCCCCATAGAAACGAAAACATTTATGTTAAATTTCTAAATGAAAAGGATGCTCCCTTCTTCCATGAGGGAACTTTAGGATGTGATGGATGTGGCCTAGCCATACCATTGTGTCTCAACTTTGTGGAGATAAAGCTAGGAAATTTTTCATACTAAGCAAATTCCGGAGGCCTTGACGTCTCCATCACTCACACTTGATGTTAAGGGTGGGCTCTGTAGTTTCCTGCTTTCTAAGATGGAGAAAAATGTGAACAGAGCTTTGGTAAAAGAATACAAAGTAAGACCAGTACCCTCTTGTAATGTTTTCCCATCTCCTACCTATCCCCCTCCTTCTACTGCAGGAGTTCTTAACAAGAGTTCCATATGCTTGAATTGAAATAAAAAAACCATTATTCTTGTGGGGACGTGTTGGTGCAGGTGTGATATATTTATTAAATAATGCACAGTACAGTGTGGACTTAGTAAGGGGTCTGTGGTTTTCACCTGACTGGCAAAGGGGTCTGTGGAACAAAAAAGGTTAAGAACCCCTGTTCTACTGTGAAGCAGTTAAATGCAAAGTCCTGGGATGCTTGCTTTATCTGAAAAAAAATTTTTGGTTTGCCACTCTTTGAGAAACGTTTTTCCATTTGGGAAATTTTGTATGCACAGCTGCTTTGTGATATTTAGAGGAAATAATTCTTGACAGACAAATATCAAATATTTTGAGAGCTATGTGAGATGTAGGTTGTTTATCTGGACCATTGCTAACCTAATTTTATACTATCGTCAGCTGAAGCTGACCTTTAATAAAATACAATGTGTTTAGGTGCCAAATCAGGTTGAGAGTTATTTGCATTCATTGATGGGACTGGAAAGCTTGTTTTCCAGTCTTCTGTTAATATCTACAAATAAGGCATGTAGTCTGGTCTTCATTTAAGCACCTGAATGAGCCCCTTGCTCCAATATTTAAAATTTTTAAAAAAGTAATTTCTCATCATTGATTCGAAGTTTATCTCTAACAAGCACCTTCCTTAGTGGAACAGAACAATAATAAGCTTGAGCCTTGGAATCAAGCACACCAAAGTTTGAATCTGATTAATTTCTATATCACAGCTAGCTATGTGGATTTGTGCGAATTATTTAATTTCTCTGAACCTAGGTTTCCTCTTCTATAGAATGGGGATGACAATACCACTATCTATGTCTTAGGATTATTATTAGCACTAAGTTAGATAATGCACAAATATTCTGTCTATACTGTCTAGCTTATAATGACTTATGTATACATGTTGGTTATCTATCACTTTTATTGTCATCATTGTTGTTATTTCTTTACTAATCAGGTACCTTTTCAGTGTTTTGCATATTACAGCATTTTTGTTGGTAGAGTGGGCCATTCTGTCACTGAAAGTAAAATTCACTATCTGACTGGTCATGAAAATTTCTCCCTCTAAATCAAGGTAAGACAAACCAATGAGACGGTTTGAGGAATTGGCCTCATTTAGAGCTCATCATTCCTGGTAAGAAGATTCATTGTGCTTCGTTGCTCATCAGGCCACCTGAGGAATTGGCACATTTAACAGTCACAATGACAGGTGTCTTTCACGGTGGAGATGCTGTACTGGGGCCAGAGGTGAGGGAAGCACACAGAGCCGCCGTGAGGGGCATGGGCTTTGGCATCAGAGACCCAGGACCGGGTCCTGAGGCTGCCACTCTCAGGGGCTGTCATCTTGGGCAAGTCGCTAAAGCTCTTGGAGCTTTAGTTTCAACATCTTAATGTTTCTGTGAGTGTTTAAAGAAATGGTGTGTGCAAGGCACTTGGCACAGCATCTGGCACACGGGCACTGCTCAGCTCATGGTGGCTTTACCAAAGCCGCAGCAATGGCAACAGTCATGCCTCAGAGGAGGGAGAGGTGATGTCAGGGTTGCTGGCATTCGGATCAGGCCTTCAGGACTGGGTAGGGCTGGAATGGTGTGGAGGAAGGGAGAGGGTGTTACAGACATGGTGGAGACTGTAGCAGGTAGGAGGGAAGGTTTATAATACAAGGTAATAGCTTCATATTTAATGGGGCTTTACATGCCAGGCTCAATATGGCAAATTTAACCTTTAAGTTTACCATCAGGGTCATTCTTTTTCTGAGCCCCATTTACTGATATTCTGAATCTCGAAATCTGAGAATGGGGTCCAGGGATCTTATTTTTAACAACACCCATGGGTGGTTCTGTTGCAGATGATTTACAAATCATAATTTGAGGACCAATAAATTAAGAAATGGCAAATCATTGTAGGAAATCAAGAAGAGAGAAATTAGCTTTATATTAATTAAATCTCCCTACAGATCCTCCTAAAGTTGTATCCTTGGCCTTGGGAACATATTAAAGAATAGATATGGTATCTAATTGCCAGAAATCCAAATGAGGATCATCTTGGAAAAAACGTATACTTGCAGCTTACAGTAAGGTTGACCTAACAGAGAACTTTGAATGTCAGAGTTAAAATTTCTACTTAAATGTTGTCTCCAAGGTATAATGATGACTGACATGTGGTCTCTGATACTCAAATAATTTGAAGTCTAATGGGATGGTAAAATTCATATATGGTTATGAATAAGGAACAATATGCTAGACTTCGAATCAGAAGTTTGGTGTTTGATTCCATTTCAACCACTCAGGAGCTTTAAGCTCACGTAGATGACCTAATCCTCCCTCAGCCTCAGCTTCTCCTGGGGTTAGATGAAGGTAAGAATCCCTGCTATTTACAGGGGCGTCACAGGGAAGTTGTGAAGAACTGGCAATGGTCTATGAAAATGTGATCGTAAAGCTCTCTCTACATTTACAAGAATGAAATTCCTCTAAGTGCCATGAAACAGGAATGGAATGGGGTGAGGGCTTAAGTGAAGAGGAAACCAAATCTGGACATGGGGCCAGGGAATCAGGAGTTGCTCCATGAGGTGTCAGCATTTAGTGGGCTTTGGGTGATGGATTTCTTCTGACAGGTGTTGATGGGATGGTGGGGGCAGCCATTCCAGGTGATGGAGGAAAAAGCATGGGTAAATGGTTGGAGCTCAGATAAATGTAGGGGCTTTTAGGGTTATTGGGGTGAAGAGAGTTTAGTATTTTTTTCTTTATATATATATATACATATATTTATTAGAGAAGTTGTGAACTTATAAAACAATAATATATAATGTGCAGAATTCTCATACAGCACCCCTCCACCAACACCTTACATTGTTGTGGAACATTTATTACAGATTATGAGAGAACATCATCAGACCATTACCACTAACTATGGTCTGTAGCGTACATTTGGTATAATTTTCCATACCCCTGTATTTTTAACACAGTACCTTCTTTGGCACTGATTCAAGAATATTACAATATTGCTATTAACTATAGTCCATAAGTTATATTAGTTGTGTTTTCCCCATGCATCTCCATATTCTCACCACCTTGTAATAGTGATGTACATGTGTTCCAGTTTATACAACATTCTTGTAGTTGTACTATTAACCACAATCCTCATCCACCTCCAGGTTCACTATGTTATTCAGCCCCTATATTATTCTATAGCTTTCTTTCAGTTGACATTTGCATCCCTAGACTACCCCTTTTAGCCACAATCCCATTTGTAAATCGAGGGCAGTTTAGTATTAATAGAATATGACGTACAAGTAGTTAGAGATTTTGGGAGAAAAGCTTAGATTCTGATTTTGATGAATAAGGGACCAAACTGCTTTTACCACTCATAATTTATAAATTCCTTCCACTTTCATCATGTGTGTTAGCATGTAGAATCCCTTTCAACCATGCGAGTCACTTAAGATAGGGTCATAAATTTATTTGAGCACTTGATACTATAGGCCCATGGTGCATCAAATGTTTTTGAACTTGGGAATGATGTCCTTACAGTTATTCATAAAGCATTGGCTTGGCAGCAGCAGGTATGGTGGACTTGGACTAAAAGAAAGAGACCTCTTAGCACTTGGTACAAGTCCAGATGAGATAATTGGTGTACTGTTGATAGACTCTGAGACAGGTAGAGTGATTGTTTTGGAGAGGTCAAGAAAATGACTTTAATATGCTATTGTCCAATTGTCAAATTTGCGTATTCTATGTAACAAGAATTACAAGAGTGAAGAAGTAAGATAATCTCAGTAGGACATTTTGGGGAAGAAAAATGAGGAAGAGGTAAATTAAATTCTATTCTAGTAATGGAAATCAATCTTGTGCCTTATTAAGTGTCTATGCTACAACTCCTGGCCACAAGTTAAAACAAACTTCTACTACTTTAGGTTGAGTTCCTCCCAAAATGGACACTGGGACAAGGATGTGAAGCAAGTACTTTATTTGGGAAATGATTCCAGAAAAGGGAGTGAGAAAAGGAAGAGAAGAAAGCCATAAATAGGTTTCTGCCATGGGCACATGAAGCTCGATCCCTGGCAAAGGTTATAGCATGTGCCTTAGAGTTATCCCACCTGGATGGCAAGGAAGCTGAGGTATTTATCCTCCAATTCCCACTGGGCATTGGCTAGTAGATGTTCCTGGGGCATTAACTCCACACAGTGCCCTTGAGCCCTCACCATTTCAGTACAGATTGGCTTCAAATTCAACTGCCAGCTCTTGAATCTCTTTGGCTGAGGTCTTCCTTTGGCCACTCTTCTCAGGTGGCTTGCTTTAGGGAATTAAAGACTTTGTTCATCTCAGAAACAGCCCAGCTCCCCGGCCCCTCATGTAGGAAAGCTCTGAGGCATGTGTTCTATACTGTTTCCCAGAGCTCAAAAGGAGAATGAAGTTCAAGTTGCCCCAAATGGTAACTTGCTTGATAATGCACCTTCACAGGCTCCCTTCTCTTCTCTGTCTTGCTCCCCCCCTCTTCCACCTGTGCTTGTTAGGATCATCTCCACACTTTATTACCTGCACTAGAATCCTTGCTCCAGGGTCAATCCTACGAGACTTCAAAACATTACTTTAACTTTTAAAAATCTAAGTAAAATATACTTTTCTGAAACCGGTTTTGGAAGAATGACATTCCTTCCATTTTTTACAGATAATTTTAAACGGGAGAACCAATAATATTTGCTGAGGATTGTTTCAGTTATGGTCTGAATGAGGAAAGTTGGGACTATCCTGGATAAATTCATAGGGCATTGCTAAGCCCAGCGTCTATCACTTATTTTTAATAATGACCAGATCTCAACTGGGGAGAGTAGTGAAGGAAACACATGTATTCAATCTTAAAAATGACTTCCCACTTTATAACCGGTAATTAATAGTAAGGCATCCTAATTTGTTTTTATTTTATAAAAAATAAAAGTAGATTTTCTGAAAAACTGAAGCACTGGGGGTTCTGCAAGTACCTCATCATTCACCTGCTTAATGACTATAGCTGTGATTTCCAAGAGGAGATAGAGATCCAATTATTTTGCTGAATGTTAAAGAATGTAGTACATTACACAAGTGCCTTTTTTTTTTGTGAAGAATGTCCATGTGCAATGGAAAATAACAGACTATGTTTGCCAGCCTTCACTCTATGTTTTAATATTAATATGTTGCCATGTTTTGAAAACACATTGTTTCAGAAAATTAGTCTCAGGTTTCCATATTTTATGAGACGATCATTTCATTAGCCATGGAATGACTATTTTTGTTCGGCTAAGGGGAACTTGAGAACTTCAAATCATAATTGAAATATTCCAATGATGTGGTTGCTTAGTAACAAACTTTTACATAAGCAGACTAAGCATTTTGCTTAAAAGTTTGTTACTTTGAACTTTTTGCCTTGTTTTTAGCAGATTGCCTCACTGTAAACTGTGTTTCCCACCGCTATAGCTTTAAATGCACATTTGTATCAGAGCTGCAATCTTACAGGTGATGGCCAAAATTTGATTTCCTTTGAACTATCTTCATATGCAGGTTTACCTAAGCTCATTGGAATTAATGAAAATTTTGTAACTGGTAGGACTTTTAAAATTTAAACTCAAAAACAACTCAAGGAAAAAAAAAAGAAAAAACAAAACCAACTCGAGTTATGCTAGTGGTTGTTAAGAGCAGCAATTAACTTTGTTGTCATTTCAAAATGACAAGCCTGGGATCTCTCCCAACCTCCTCCTCACGGTCTGAGTCTTTCCACTTCCAATTACTTTTCTGTCAGTAAAAAATAACCCTCAAATCCTTGATGTACTAACAATTGTTTCCTTGGTAAATTGCCAACACTAAGAGCAAAGTTTTTCATTCCTTTTCTTATCAGTGGATAACTGTTTTCCATGCAGGTTCCCGAGGAGCTGTGAGGTTTAGTGGGCAGTGTATGGACTCTGTAGTCAGATGGACTTTGGATAAAGTCTTCTCTGCACTGTTTACTGGTTGAGTGACCTTTCCTTAGTTGGCTCAGTTCTCTGAGCCTTTGCTTCCTCATATACAGAAGAACAATGGAAATACATCTTCTAGGGCTGTTATGAGAATTAGAGATGACACACAAGAAGTACCTAGCACGATTCCTGGCATATTATAAGTGCTCAAGGAAGGGTAAGTGTGAAAACATGGCTAAAAGTGTTGCAGATATAGTCTAGTTCAAGCTCATGATACAAGCTTTATCATTTTTGGTGAATGGTATACCAATACCTGTAAAACATGCTTATTACTTTTAGCACCATTATATATATATATATCAAAATACATTTCACGTGACTGACATCACGTTTTTCACTGGGAGGCTTTGGCTTTTAAGATATATTAATATTTTCTTTGTGTAGTTGTTATATAATGTAAATGTTGATGACAGCTTTAAGATCCTTTCATGGGTGGCCTTTGTGTCTAAATGTTGCTATCACGTATTGGTTTTCTGCAGAACTACAATAGGAAGGGAGTAACACATTTTACATTGTTTGGGGTCTTACCCAACCCTTGTGTTTATAAACCATGTAGCACATCTCATTTGTTAGCAGTCCTAAGGCAATATTTTATAAAGAGGCCTCTTGGGAGGAAATATCAACAAATATTGCAGCTTGCAAATCTATGGTTTATACCTTTCTATATGACCCACTTTACTGTTGTCCCACAATTAGTATCCCACTAGGTCACTTTGACACTGTGTTCTGAGACTCCCAGAAGCCCTCTGGGTTGAGACCCTTTCCCAACTCTTTGCTCATCTGTCCTTTGGTGTCTTTTTTAATTGGTCCTATTCCTTTGTCATCTGGAGAACTTAAATTTCTGTTTTTAATCTGTTGGGAAAGGAATATTGGGGGGGGGGAGGATGTCCTAGCACTGCTATGGATTTTGCTTACTCTTCTTTTTAAAAAATTTAAATAATATACATTTTTATTTTCTTTAAAAGATACTTAGATTATATAAATGTTACATAAAATATATGGGGGATTCCTAGAGGCCCTGCTCCCTACCCCTCCCACATTTTCCCACATTAACAACATCCTTCATTAATGTGGTACATTTGTTAAAATTGATGAACACATTTTGGAGCATTGCCAATAAGCGTGGCTTATAGTTTACATTGTAGTTCACACTCTCTCCCACATGATTTTGTAAGTTATGACAAGATATATAATGGCCTGTATCTGTCATGCAGTGTCATTCAGGACAATTCCCAAGTCCCAAAAATACCCCCAAATTACACCTATTTTTCCTTCTCCCTCCCCTCAGAACCTCCAGTGGTCACTGCCTCCACATCAACGATAACAGTTCTTCCATTGTTAGAATCACAATATGTCTACAGTAGAATAACAGTAAGTCTTCTCTAGTCCATTGTTCATTCCCCAATCCTGAGGATTCTGGATGATGATGCCTACACTGCCTCTAATTGACAGCAGGCTTAGATCCCTTGGGGCAGATGGATGGGACTATCTTGCTTGCAGATGCAGACTCTCTCTGTTCTTTGGGATGGTCATTGTCCATCATCATCTCCTTGTTAGTTGTCCTGGGTGAGTCCAATGTACTGGAGAGTAGGTGTTGCAATGCTGTTGAGATTCAGGGCCCAGCTGGCACATGGACAGCGCAAAGATTTAAGTCTCTTGGACATACACCTATCAACTTTAGTACTAACTATAGGTTCAAATAGAAGGGGCAGAAGAGCCATGTGTAGGGTAAACACAACTGAGTCTAACTCTGTCTACTTGTAACATCTTGACCATTCCACACACCCCCCCCAAAAAAAAGTGGGGGAAAGAATTTCCACTTCTCTCTAGTCATTCCTTGTTCTCAATCTCAAATCATGGTGACCTTTGCCTACTCCTGTCTACACCTCAACCCTGAGTGAAAATACTGCTTTCTGTAGTTCGTCCCAGTGTCATAAAACCAATGACAAGGTAAACAAAGGTGATAACTAAGGTCAACATGGTGAAGTATAAGTAATTTCCCCCCATATCTTTAATGTTATCACTTCTCTTAAAAGAAACAACAACAACAAAAGGTAAAATAACAAAGCATGCATTCCTTTCAGTATAGTGGTTTAAGGCAGGGGATTTGAGCATGACTCCAGATCAAATCTTAAATCTGCCTACTTTTTTGTCCTGGGAACTTGGAAATATTACTTGACCTCCATGGGTCTCAATTTTATTATTTCCTCAGCGTAGATAGAAGGATCAAATAAGATTAACACACTGACTGGCATGAATTTTCTGACAAATGGTAGATACTATTCTCATTATAGCCCATAATCTTTTATCTGTAATTTCAAAATCCACAAAGATCTGAACAACAAAATATTTTTCATAAACTTGATGCCAAACCTTATTTGGAAAAAAAAAAAACAACCTCTGACCTGAACAGATTTGAGACTATTTGTACTTGATTTATTGTGACTTGTCATTCATTTTTTCTGCTGCAACATGACTATGCTTGATTTTGGGGTCCTGTGATGAATATGGTATGTACACAGATGACCTTTCTAAAACCCAAGATATTCTGAATTCTTAAATACATAAAGTCTCAAAGATTTTTAAAGAAAACCTAAATATGGCCTCCCTATTTTCTTTCATTTTGCTCAGAAGTTATTTGTTATCCATATGGTGGCTAGGATGTCACAGAAATCATTGTTATGGTTTGCCCACAGTCAATGCTTATACAAGGTCTTGCCTTCATTGGTTCTTTCTCCTCTCGCAGAGATCCTGAGAACATTTGAAATAAGGATGAGGCCTCTTCTGCACTTTTGTTGGTATTCATGTCATAAGGTTTTCATACAAGTTGTTTAACAGAATGAAATAGAATAATTGTCATAAGTATGAAAACTGATTTTTTCCATGCTCCCCAAATTCTAATATTTTAATGTACGTTGCCTCATTCATAGTAATTAAAAAATGTAGGTTGTTTTCTGGTTTCCCTTTTACATTGGTCTTTTTTGGAGAGTCTTCTGAAGTAGGATTCTTAGACACAGGTATTGCTTCCAGAACATTCAGCAGCCACAGGTAACTTGTCAGAACTTCAGATGCATTCAAGCTCCTTGAGTTACTTGAAGCATGCTATGAAAACCACAGCTCCTTCCTTTCCCTGGTTGCTGTTATTTTTTTTCTCTTCTACCACTGTCCCTGGGTTTTCCCTTTCATGTTTTTTGTCTTATCTCCTTTGGATAGGCTTTCTTCCTATTCCCTTATCCCTAAGTTCTTTCTGTGTCACACACTCAGTCCACCTTTAGCCTTAGTGCTGTCACTGAGCAGTTAGTTTCTTTGACATATCCTAATATATGTTATGTGTATGGTTAAAAAGTCAATGTATCCATTCATATACACTAACAGGAAAGTGTATTCGTCATCTATTGCTGCATAACAAATTACTCCAAAACTTAGTGGTTTAAAGCAACAAACATTATTATTGGATAGTTCTGGCCTAAGTCTCTCATGAGGTACAATCAAGATGTCAACTGGGGCTGCTGTCATCTGAAGGCTTGACTGAGACTGCTCAATCAAGTATCTGCTTCCAAGCTCACTCATATTGGCCAGAGGCCTCTGTTCCTCACTATGTGGGCCTTTCCATGGGTCTCTCAGTGTGAGTTCATTTGGGCTTTCTCAAGGCATGGTGACTGAGTTATAAGGGCAAGCATTCTGAGAGGGCCAGACAGAAGCCATATCACCTTCATGACCTATCCTTTAAAAGCCACACAGCATCATGTCCATGACATTCTCTTGGTCAAGTCAATCAGGGGGATGGGAAATAGACTCTGCCTCTTAATTTGAAATGGCAAGATTCTGGAAGAGAATGTGGAAATATGGAAATATTGCTACGGCTAAAGTTTTGGAAAATATTATCTGCCACACTGGTAATTTTCTAAAGCATAGAGTATTCAGATCAGACAAGATCTGTGAAGATCAATTTAGGCCAGGACTAGGGAAAGGGAGAGGGGACAGTGTGGAGAGATGATCACTGTATAGCTATTAACCAGCCTACCTGATGTAAAGGTAAATATCCAGGGCTTATGATATTTTCTAGATTCATTTTAGCCACTATTTTCTTGATTTTCTTCCCATTTGACTCAGCTGTCTGAAAACATGGGAATGCAAAATCAAGAAATTATCTTCCTACCTGGTTTTCTTACTCATAACCTCCTTGATTTCATTTCCTAGGGAGATAATCAAATGTTGAGATCATTATTCTTTATTAATCAGCTAGTGTAGCCTAAAATATACATTCAAAAATGGGTTTTGCTGGGGTTACGTGCTGCTCAGATATGAATTATATGAGATTACATCATATTCTGTTTTCCAAATTCTGATTTCTAAGTAGAAAGAGGCCCATTACAGATATAATGTTAATGAATTAGGAAATGCCAGGAGAATAAGACCCACATCATCAACTTTGTTATGATAAACTATGCTTTCCCTTATTGTACATAAGGGATATGCTTTGACGTGGAGTGTAAATTAAGTCTATTTTAAATGTGGAGCTTCATAAAAATTCACTGAGACAATACCTCTGCAATCTTTCTAATTTCCTCTCAAATTAGAGCTAATTTTGAAGTCTCTTTAAACTAATTCTAAGTTGAAAGTTCTGTTCCTGGAAGTCGTTGGGGCTCTGTGTCTTCAGTTGCTTGGTTTAGAGGAATTCTGTGTGAAGAGCTCTTATTGTTTACATAGAGGACTTGATAAATGAAAGACTAGGAAGAATCCATATCTTTCCCCTATTAATCAACCTGTCTACTGGTGATTAATCCTGTCTTTGATTGGCAAGAGCTGCACTAACATTTCTTTATATGTCCTTTGCTACTCATCAAGTACTTCATTTAAATCTCTCACTAACTTATTCTGTGAATATGTAGCTTGTGTTTATATAAAGCATCTCAGAACAAGATACCCAGCCAACCTAGTAACCTCTTGGGTTTTAAGCTGTGAAGAGAATTGTGCAGCAGGGTGAAAATATATGTTGAACTAGGAAAGAAAAGCAAATGGAAGGATAAAAGGGAAGATCCTCTCATACAATAATATTGAAGTCTAGCCATTTAGAAACTTGCTAATTGTTTGCTAAGGAATGCCTAAATACGTGGTGAAAAAAAAAAAGAGAGAGAAAACAACCCTCCTGACTTTGGCATTGAGAACGCTTGGACATCAGCTTCTGTATAATTGCTATGGCTGGGTATTGGAATGTTCTCCTGCTGCTGCTTCCTGCTTTACAAAATCTTTCTTCCTATTTCTGTCCTTCAGGGTCCCAATGGCACGGACCTACCTGCAACCCCATGAAACCTGATTGCCACACATTTCCCAGGATGTGCCTTTCATTTGTCCTTTTCAGGAATGTTTTCTTGCTTTCTGTCTCATAGGCTGTTTTCCATGCTTTAGTCCATGCTGTTCCCTTTTTATTCTTTGAAGCAATGTAACGTTTATTGGGAATTGCTATTCACTACTAGCTGACAGAGGTGGAAGAAATAGTGTCAGCTTTCAAGAAGCTCACACAGCTGGGAAAAAATAGCTTTCAAGTTTGAAGATGGAGTATCTCAGTGTTTCAGTTTGCTAAAAGCTGCAGAAAGCAGATATACCAGAAATGGTTTGGCTTTTACAATGAGGTGCATGGCTTGCAAGCTTACAGTTCCAAGGCTGAGAAAAGTGTCCAAATCAGGGCATCATCAAGTGCTACTCTCTCCCTGAAGACCAGCTGTGGGTGACCTCTATCTAGCTCATGGGAAGGCCAGTGGTAGCATCTGCCAGTCTCTACCTTCTGGGCTCTGTTGCTTTCAGCTTCTGGCTTCTCCACCTGTGGCTTTCTCTCCCAGCTTCTGTGGGTTCCTCTCTGAGTTCCTGTGGCTTTCTTTCTCCCAGGTTCCATTGATTTCAGCTTCTGCTTCTGGGACTTTCTCTCTCACCTTCTGGGGGTTTCTTTTTGTGTCTCTCTCCATATTCATCCCATTTATAAAGGACTCCAGTAAGAGGCTTAAGACCCACCCTGGGTCACACCCTACTGAAATAATCCAATCAAAGGGTCCCACCTACAATAGGTTCTGACCCACAGGAATGGATTAACTCTAAGGACGTGATCTTTTATGGGGTCCATAAAAGCTTCAAACTGTCACACTCAGTTTGGGTTATAGAAGAATAAGCTTTTAAGATATAAGTATACATTGTTTTAATCAGGTTGCTTTTTTCATCATCATCATCATACCATCATCATATCATCATCACCACATCTTACAATTCCAAATAACTTTAAAAATTAAAAAAAAAAAAAAAGACTTGTTCCTATTACCTTATTTGATTCTGTGGCAACTCTCATTTCTATATTGTCATTACTATGTTATGGATTAAAAAACCAAAACTCATAAAATATGTCACAAAACCATAACCTAGAAATATATTCTGGAGGTCAGATTAGAACCCACATGCCCTGATGTCTAGCTCTGTTCTCTTTCCACAGAACTACACCTTTTCACTTAATGATTAACTAAGGTAAAATGCACCACAATAGACAGAACTGTTACTAGATGAACAGAAACGTAATTTTGGATCCTGGCACAATATTAGAGATTTCAGCAGTTCACAGTTCTAGGCAGAGGCCTCTGTATCATTCATGACAGTGTGATGACAGTATCTGGAAGACCAAGAGTAAAGATATCAATGTCAAACTTGAACTATTAAAAATGGCATTTAGGGTTATGCCCATGTTCAAAGATAGGAATGAAAGCTTTCCCATCTATCTCCTTTAATTTTTTTCAAATTTTGCTATAATGTTTCCTGCTCCTATGTTCCCATATCAAAGCCAACACTCTTTGTGTTCTAAATGTTTTCTATATATGGTTAAATAAACCCTTGTGGACCAACACAAGGATACAACCACCAGGTATAATCTTGACTCCATGAAAAAAAATTCATTTTGAGTTTCCAATTGTTGAAAGACATTTGGAGTTGAATTGCAGATTATAGCATTTTATTGGGGACACCAAAAATTTTGCTGCACTGGGGTAGTAGGATGGATCAGTTGCGAAAGTGAAATCAGCTTCATGCTTCAAAGGATGGCAAGTGATTTTTATAGACATTTTAAAAAGGTAGTTAGCTTGAGTCTACTAATTGGTCAGGAGTTTGTAATTGGTCAAGGGTTTGTCCATCTTATAGGGGTGGGGTTAGGGCAGGTGGGCTTTATTTTGTATTGGGCCAATTGTAACTAACTAGAGGCTTGATTGGGTATACTTGGTGGGGCATTTCAAATTTCAAAAGATTAAAAAAAGGAAACTCAAGAGCGAGTTTAAAGAGGAAGTAGGGCATGAGTTTTTTACTCTGAGGGGTTCCTTGGGCTTTTTCTATATAATTTTATCACAAGAATCCATTCTCTAGTGGAATGCTCTCCCTCTCTTTTCTTTTCAAAGCTTGTTTTAGTTCAGGGCCTAACTCAAATCATTTTAGGTGATTTTTTTTTTAAACCTTTCTTTAGTTTGCTGTTTGAATTCTTAACTTCTGATGTTCTTGAAGGAGGGGGCTGGTAACTGAACTGTGACCCCTAGGCAGAGGAAGGAAGAGCCAACCAATAGGATAAGAGATCCTGAGACAACCAATAGGATAAGAGATTTTCAACCAATAGGATCCATTACTTTAATTAATCAGCCAATCAATGCCTCCCAGTTAGGATACCCTATTAACATAAAATGCTAATCTAGTCTCCAAACTCTAACTAATGCTCTCACGTGGACCCAGTGATTGACCAATCAGAGTATTGCAACTTGAGGCTCCACCCCCAGGGCGGCAACACAATGAACAGTCCCAAAGCCCACAGTGTGCTTGCATCTGTGTCTGGGCCAGATGAACATGGAGCTGCAATACCAAGCCATGCTGTAGCACTGAGCTGTGCATCTCCATCTTTGCCCGGGTGCGCTTCCACCCATGCCTCAGCCAGCCTTGAGCTGTAACACTGAGGGCACATCCACCAACGTCTCGGCCAGGCTTGAGCTGCAACACTGAGCTGTAATCAAATAAATGTTTCACTGTACTGGGGCCGTGTTTCTTCATTCTGAAGTCTGTCCAAACTGAGGAATAAAAGTGGCAGTAACAGTACTGTCTCTTACTGTTGTCTGTGTGCCTGGTAACAGTAAATTTTAGGGAAAATAAATGAATATGGTGGGGTGCCAAATACTTCTGGTTTTCCCCTTGCCCACATTTCAGGGTTGCAGTTGTCCCTCTTTTGAAGATAGATGTGGTCATGTGACTTGCTTTGGCCAATGAAATAAGCATTGCAGACCAGGTAGAAGCCTTAAGAGCACTCCTGAAATTTGCCATGCTGTTTCCCTCCCTCGGGGTGACTGACAAAGCTTCAGGTGGGTGGGTGGCCCATCAGCCCCTCTGCCAATCTGCAATGGACATGTAACATGACAGAAGATAAACTTTTGTTGTGTTACGCCCCTGAGATGTTGGGATTGATTGTTACTGCAGTGTAACCCAGTGTATCTCTCTTATATAAATACTAAAATCAAGGAAAGAAGCAGCCATAAAAATTGAATAGAAAAACAAAATCCAAGTCCCCTACCCAAAAGAAACAACAACAGCAGCAACAAACAGGAATATCACCTTGTTAATGAGAACCATAAAAGCTTTCAATGGTAGCCTCCTGGGGTCAGAAGTAATTCAATGCTGTATGGTCAGTTAAAAATAAACTGAGAAAGGACTGCATTGTCGTTTTGTTACACATGGGTCCTTGTGAGCACCAGGGTGAATGTTCCTCCTTAAAAGAATGGTGTGAGATTGCTTTACTTTTTGTATTTAAAGACATTAGGTCAATTGCCACAACACTGCCCTATCTAAAGTCTTTTAAAATTGACTTCCCTGAGGGCTCTAATCTCTGTATTGTTACATGCTGAGCTGCTGATTTAGAGTAGAGGCAATACTGTCATTGAACTATACTCAGGGATTCCTTTAACTCTTCTCTCTCCTCCACTTTATTTTTCCTCCTACTTTCCGACCATGCCAATAAAAAGGCAATGATTGGATTAAAGGCAGGACATGTTGATTTATCACCACAGTTAGAGATTCATGACTTCTACTTGAATATTAGACACATCAAATTCCAGGGATTTAAAAGGAAGAAAAACAAACAAACAAACAATAAATAAATAAATAAAATAAAAGGAGGAAACTGTCACTGTGAATCATCAAATGTCAAATATCTAAAATTAATCCATGTTATGAGTTTCATGGGAATCCTTCACCTTGCTTTTAACCTACGTTTTGGGAAGAAATGGTAGAAATTTAAACATGAGGCCTACACGCATATTGTGGCTTTGCCATTTTCTGGGTCTTTTAAAATTTTTTACCTTGGACAAATTATTTAAACTCTATGAACCTCAATTTTCTCATCTGTGCAATGTAGATAATACCTACTTCAAAAGAGATAATGCATAAAACATACCAAGCCTAGTGCCTGCCACATAGCAGACATGAAAGTGTGTTTCCTTTTTCCTTTCCTTAGCCCCAAGCTTTCTTTTGATATTATTTAGATTACATT
Source organism: Cabassous unicinctus (assembly GCA_029593785.1). Taxonomy (NCBI): domain Eukaryota; kingdom Metazoa; phylum Chordata; class Mammalia; order Cingulata; family Chlamyphoridae; genus Cabassous; species Cabassous unicinctus. The sequence continues at coordinate 26,702 of JAQZBX010016957.1, forward strand.
TTAAGTAAAAAAACATCCAGAAATTCTATTTAAAAATATAATGGTTAGTGATATCATATTTTAATATATTTTATACTAATATATTTTTTCAATTCCTTTGACATTTCCAAATTTCAGACTGTACCTGACTTTTGAACAGAAAGAAAATGCAAACTTAACACCAAAGCAAGTTAAATGCTAGTGGATAAATTGTTTTCAGTGCAAAAATATAATCTTAAGGTAAATGCAAAATATTTTTTTCCTGTCAACCCCTTTGTCTTACAGCAATTATTTGTAAGGTTGTATGCAATATTCATAGAATAATGAGTCAATATCTGTGAAATATACTCATTTTTATTCAGCTTGCTGGTTCCCAAGGGAATTATGAATTATTTCTCGAATTTGAAAACATAGTTCATGAATCTCAAAGAAAAATATGTATAAGGAGTCAGCTAACAGTTTACCTTTAGATACCTGGACAACTATTAAAACAGTTTGAAAAACCTAATGGAATGAATTAGAAATAAGAGGAAATAGAAATAGCTGTTATTTGTGGATGCCATTGAAATTCCTGCAATCTCTTAGTAACACATTCTTCCTCTGGGGAAGAAAACTGTGCACCTAGGGAGGTTACAGGAGGAATCTGGACAATCATCATGAAGCCACTATTGAATATTTAAATGAATAGTCGTTGTCTTCTGATCAGTTTATGCTGTTAGGGGAATATTGTGACTGGAGTAATTCAAAGGGACCAAAAGAAGAATACCACAAATTCTGGAGTACTATGTGCAGCCCCAGGGTTTATAAACAGCCTGCATTTTTAAAAACTCATATTTGAATCCTATAGAAGCACATTTTCTCTCCAGTTTGCCACAGTCCCAACCACTCGCTGTTTTCTTGCACACCGCTACGGTGCTCACTAATATTGTTTGGCCTAAGAATGGGCATTAGAAGTGAAAACCCATCTTCTCTTCTCTTTTCTTACAGTGGAGGAAATGTCTATCTTCCTATTGACATAGGGCCAGCATTTGCCCTTGTCTTCTGGACCCCATCTTCTCTTTGCCACTCACGTACATTGCTCCTGCAGTTGCTTCCTCTTTTGGCCACCTTTATCAATCCTTCAACCTCTATTGGATCTTTCCCATCAAAATATGTGCTGTATCCTCCTACCTTCATAAAAACAGAATGCCCAATTGTCCCTTGTCCCCACAAAGTCCTTCTATTTTATTTAAGTGCCTAATATTCCCTGCTGGACACTGGTAGCTCCCCACTAAGAATTTATACAGACGTTGGGATGAAGGACACATAGGCATCAATGGATATGAAATAAAGTTTATTTCTCCAAGGAGAAAGGCTTAGGTTTAGTCCAGAGTGAAGTAAGACTGAAGCAGTGTAGGCAGCTTTGGCTTTTATTAGTTAGGTGGTGGAGCTGGCGGGGGTTGGATGGAATGGGTGGGCATTCCTGCAAGATGTCTTGGGTTTGTGTGATTTTAAGATCACTATCAGCATCAAGGGAAAGAACATTTGGGCTTTCTCAATGGTTTTTCTAGATGTGGGGCAAGAGAGGAAGGGAAAAGTTTGGGGCTTGAAAGCTGTTAGGGGTCAAAACATCCAAAATAGTCATTCTCTTTATTATTACCCTTCTTCACTCTTCCCCTTCAATATAAAACCTCTCCAAAATGATCTCCATCTCTCCATTGTTTACTTTTTAGCTCTTTTCCAATTGGCCTTTAATTTCCAGTATGCCAGTAATGGATTCTTGTCAAAGTTGCGTATTACCCCCAAGTTGCCAAATCCAACAGATAAATTTCTGTCCTCATCTTACTAGATCACTGATAGTCTTTGACACATCTGACTGTTTTGTACTTCTTGGTACATTTTCCTCTCTCTGTTTCTATAACACTACCATTTCCAGGTTTCCTCCAGAGTGCTCATCTCAGACACCATCACTTGATACTTCTCTCTCTGACCTGAAAATACTGGAGTCATTTAAGACTCTGTCCTCCTCTCTTTTATTTTGACCCCAATGCCATGGCAGATATCATTACTTTCTGTGGCTTTAAGTATCTATATGTTGTTGCAAATTTAGTCTCCATATAGATATTTCTTGTGCTCTCCAGGCTTAAGAATCCAGGCTATATGAGAGTTCTATTTGGACCTCTCATAGAAATCTGAAACTTAAAATTCCCCAAATGGAAGTTTGATTTCTCTTACTGAATATGTTCCCATTTAATCTCCTGCCTTTCAGTAAATGGCATCACTAAGCTTCCACGACTAAAGCCAGAAACTTAGAGGTCATTATTGATCATTGATTTCTTCTATTCCCTCACCTTCCTCATGAATTCCATCAGCACATCTCATTTTCTACCTCCCCAGTAGAGCTCATACTGCTCGTTTCTCTTGATCTCCCTGGCCCTTCCTACTGTACTGTATTCTATCCCTTTCTAAGCCGTCATCACTTCTTTCCAGGTCTGCTGTGGTAACCCTCTAACTCATGTCCACATTTCCACTGTTCAACTCCAATCCGTTCTCCTAATCATAGAGTGATTTTCAAAGAGATAAATCAGATCACACTACTCTGCTTAAATCCCTCCAATAGTTTAGTAGTAAATTCCAGACTCCTACTCATGCCACACAAATGCCTTCTGTGTAGCTGACATTGATTAGGGGATAATTTTGCATCATACACTATTCCAAGTGCTTTCCACAAACTCACTTATTTAATCTCCAGACCAACTCTGGGAATCTAAATGCTATTAATGTCCCCATTTTGAATCTGAAGAAATGGACCACAGAGAGGTTAAGTGACCTACCTACTAGAAAATGGTGGAGGTGAGATTCAAATCCAGGCTGCCTGGCTCCAGAGTTTACCCTCTGGCAATCACAGTTTACTGCTTCTCATGAGCAAAGGTGTGGACGAAGAAATGAAAACGATTAGTTGATGAGGCATGAAATGAACAGTCACTTGGCGATTCCTAAATTCATCTGGGGAATGAAGTCCCTGCAACACAGGTCAGGACTAAGAAACTTTGGCAATTCTCTGCAGCATAGTTTTTCTGACTGCAGAGGGCCTGGGTTTTGCCTGAACATTTTGTTCCTTCTTTCCTTTCAATCCAAGCACACGGTCAGCATGGCAACCCGTGGATTCTAGCCTGACAGTGTTGTGCTGTTTGCAGATGGTACAGGGAAGGCGGCAATGCCAAAATGAGACAGAGTGTGTCGCCGTGTGCTAGGCAATTGCCATGGGCACTTAGCTGAACTGACTCCTCCTTCCTTATTAAGATATAAAGTGTTACCATTGTCCCCTAGCACCAATTTTTTGGCACAATCGCCAGTTTCTATCCTCTGTGACTAATCAATTCCATAGGCCATTCTGATAAGTCCTAAAATGATAGATTGTGAGTTCTGCTCTGTGTGGGAGTAAGTGTGGGATACAGATTGAAGGAGACATGGTGCTGACCCTCAAGGCAAGCCGAAGAGACAGAGACTTTCACTAAATATAGCTTAAGTCCCCCTATGAGACTGCTATAGAGAGCCTGCAAAATGCTGTCAGAGCATAGAGGAGGGAGGGATTAATTCTTCTAGAGGAAATGGGGAGGCTCTGTGGCATACATGATGGATATTAATTTAACAAATATGTCGTTTGAACTTGGACTGGGTGCCTCATTGATTTAATGAAATTTGATCATTTAAGTCAGATAGGAAAGGAAAGGTAATTTCTTGACTGCTGTCAAGGAATATTTATTTCCCAACTGGACAAATATTGTCTAGTTTGGTAATTCTACCAGTTTAAAAAGCCTACCTGTTATTGGGAGCTAAGTAAGAATAAGAAGGGAGGAAGCCAGGTACGTCTACTCTGTTTTGGAGACAGATGTCCAGTAACAAATTGTTCTCAATCATCAGGTACAGAGACATCAATATACATGTAATATTCTGGAAATTCATGCTGGAACATGAAACTGTAATTGTTACAGGAAATTGGTCCTGGATGCAGGCTTGAAAACATTTTGAAAATAGCCTATTTTGATGATTTATGTTTTCTTATTTTTTTTCTTATTAAGTGACTATCTTGCTTTTCCTCTGAAGTCCTTTCAGCACATTCCATAATTACATTCCATCTGTATACTTGAGACAAGAAATATCTGCTATATGATTTTAAACTAGACATAGTAGCTATTCTAGGAAGAAGTCATGAGACAAAAAAGGAAATAACTGCAAAGATAATAGGATAAATGAAAAAGCAAGCCAAAGCTGGGGTGTTGTACACTTACAATATTGTTCAATCAAGCTCTGACCTTTACTAAATCTCAGGTTTTATTGTAAGCTACTGAGTTTTATGTGGGGGTGAGGCAATGCAGGCAGAAAGTTTGAGAAAAAGAGTCTTGGAGGTTATCCCATGCCCAGCACTGTTGCTTCAGCTCATTCCTTCCAGGTGCTGAGATTAGAAAGTCCCAGATCAATGCTACTCATCAATTCAGCTCCTCTGCCTGGCAAGAAGTCCTCTTCCTCCCTATTAGCCCAGACAATGTGTGATTGGGTATGTGGTTTGATACAGTTCAGTAACTCTTCAGATACCTAAACTTCCTGGATTATACACTTTGCCCTTCTGTATGTAAATGCACCCTAACCATCCCCCACTCCCATTCCAAAGGTCTGTGGGATGGTCAGGAATAAAAATATAAACAACAAAATATGATCTTGAATGATATGAATTGATTTAGAATACTTTGGAGTCAGAAAAATATGACTTCAAACCCTTATTATACTTATATGGCAGGGGAGATACCATGATCATGAAGGTGTTTTTCCCAGGGTGAGGCTTATCCATTGCACTCCGGATTGCTGACCCCTGCAATTTCCCCAAATGTGGGAAACTCAACTGCATAATTTGTGGTAGTGGGGGACTGGGTTCACGCTCTCCCCTGAAGAGAGAGAGAGAGAGAAAAGAAAGAAAAGAAAGAACCCCTTATCAGTGCCTTAACAAGTAGGTGTAAAATCAAGAAAATTATTTAATGTCTCTAAGCTTCAGTTTCTTTATCTACACTTTGAGACAATTAAGACCTTATGGTTTGAGACATAAAAGACCTTAAAACACGTCTTTCTATGTTGAAGAGTGCTTGGTTGGTACATGGTGAGTGATCAGTTCATCAGGGGCTGAAATCATTTCCACTGATGAGCTAATTAGTCAGGCAGTGTGGGGGTAGTGAGGCCATGTTGTACCACCCAGATCTCCCTTCAGGAACAATAGGCACTCATTCCTAAGCTGTGCCATGTTGGCCATGGATGGCTCAAGACTAAATCATTGTCTGGAAATTCTCCTCTATGAAGAAACCTTCCTTGCCCGGGATTATGCCTCCTCTGCAGAATGGTCACTGAGGGTGGGACAAAGGCCAGGCCTCCTTGCTTCAATGAAAAACACCCCTCAAGGGCCTTCTCAGTGTCAGAGCTCCCTGTGTAACTGGCTGGGGCCATTGTTGCAGCTGCATCTCAGTTTGCCTTCTCCCTCTGTTCTGTCCTGCTTCCCTTGCTCCACACACCCATCCTTCCTACTGCTCTTTAAAAGGAATGTGAATCTCAGGAAGACTGCCCATCTGCTGGATAGGGATTTTGAAGTGGCCTGGAAATTAACTAGCAAGACCACAATAGGCTTTTGAGAAAGACAAAGAGGCAGGCTCACAATTTTGCAAAGCTGTAACTAGTCAGAATCAATGCCAAATGGCCAAACGTTGGCTAACTTTAGGCTATACCCAAGGTCTCTGTCTTGGGAAAATTTCCCTATTAGGTGGATAGGTTTAAATAGATCATATGAGCAAGTCCTTGTTAATTGCCCACTTATCATGTGCAAGACACCATTTTTGTCCTTCTGGGGTTTGCAAGGACTGATTCCCACCTTCGAGTAAGTTAGAGTTTGGCTAGGGGTTTGTTTGTTATTGGTTGAACTGTGTCAACCCAAAAGATATGTCCCAATTCTGACTCCTGGTCCTGTAATGTTACCTAATTTGGAAATAGGATCTTAGAGGATGTGATTAGTGAAGATGAGGCCAAACTGGGTGAGGGTGTTACCTATTCCAGTATGACTGACATCCTTATAAGAAGAGGAGACTTGAACACAGATGGATCCACATGGTGAGAAGGCCACATGACAACTGAGGCCAAGATTGGAGTTATGCTGCCACAAGTCAAGGAAGTCCAACAATTACCAGCAAACTACCAGAAGCTAGAAAGAGGTAAGGGAGGATTCTCCTTTACAGGTCTCAGAGGAAGCACAGCCCTGCCAACACCTTGATTTCTGAATTCTTGCCTTCAGAAGTATGAGACAATATATTTCTATTCTTTTAAGCCATGCAGTTTATGGTACTTTGTAATGGTAACCTTAGGAAAGTAAGACTAGGTCATAAAAGATAGTGTATAACAATTTCAAACACATTGAGTGAATGTTCTGGAAACAATTCTAAAATCATAATGGCTTTCTGATCATATGCCAAGTGGGCCACCATCGCCATCTGTCTTAACAGTCTTGGCACACAACTTTCACAAATTGAACAGATTTCTTAGTATACCAACTGGCTAAACCGAATATCCTCATCCATAAAAGGTAGACAGCAGTTTTTGTTGACATTTTGGAATATCCAAATCTGTTTCTGAAGAAACTAAGGACAAATTGAGCCAGTATCTAGTTTGACCAAGAAATGTCCAGCAAGAAGAACCTCAAATGCCAGGGGGAAAAGTATGTTTTCATATAGCAATGTTTTCCTCTGTTTATCTGCCATACAAACTCTATCAGCAACTACTCGGCTCGTAAATCTTTCCAAGTATTTTGTGTTATGGAAAATAGGAAAGTTATTAAGCTTCAGCCTATAGGGAAATATGAATCATAACAATCCAATCAACTAGAACTAAAAGTTAGAGCTGTATAATTTGTGTTGAGATGAGCAACTCTAAAAACATAAATTTATTAAAAAACACACACAGTAAATGAAACAGTAAATGAAAACATTTTTAGGTATTAGAAAGTCTCCTTAGCATTCAGAATTAATAGTCTGAATTTAGGAGCATTCCTGACTACTCCAGAATGGATTATAAGTCTTGTTATGGAATTTGGGGCTGTGTTGAGTAACCAAATAGAAAGTTTTTAGAATGAAATATGCATATATTATGGTTTTTAAGCCTCTTCTTGTTTGAAGCAGAATTTTTTTTTATTTTCAAATTAAATTTTATCTGCAATCCAAACAGATGAAGGTTGTGCTTTAGTAAAAATACAATTCCTATAATATACTTAGTAAAATATATGTAAATGTCTAATTGAAGCTGCTTTGATAAATAGAAAATTTAATTCAGCACCCCAAATTTCATTTGTTTCATATTAGCTGCACAAGATGGAGAAAATTGCCATTCACACAGATAACTAATTAAACATAACATTTTAAAACATAGCACCTTGCAATCACAGTATATGTTTCACATAAACAGAAATAAGAGGAGATGTTATATTTGGAGTTTGCCACAAAACAATTTAACTTGGCAGCAACCATTAATGTATTGGTATTCCCTAATGTATTATAACTTGGGATTGGTGTGCATGTATTATTTATAATAGCTTTTTAATTAGTTAAAAACATAAAAATAAAATATGACTGAAATACAGATTTCTAAAACACCTATTCAAAGAGTAGGAAAATCTCCATTATAGTGCATAATAATATAAAACAAATACAGTGATATCTACTGCAGGAGATTAAATTAATGAACATAATGAAAGTATGAATTTAGATATAATTAGGCCTTTCATCAATAGAGTTCTTATTTCTTCTTCTTTTTAAAATCCTTACTCTGCTACTTAGTTTCTGTGTCATCAGGACTGTTTCTTTTTAACCCATGTGAAACTCACTTCCTCATGTATAAATTAGAGGTAATATCTACCTAATGGGTTGTCGTGAGAATAAAGTAAATTAACATAAGTTATATCCTCTCTCTTTTCTTCCTTTTAATTGTACGTCATTATTAATATTACTGTTTACATCATTATATATTAAATTGACTGGCTGTGACACTTTGGTTCTTTCTTTAGATGTCTGTAGCCTTCTGTGAACTTGTCTTATTGACTCAGTATCCTGCACTCTTCCTGGCCCTGAGGAGTCAGAAAGCAAATGTGTTCTTTTCACACATGAAATGAATGAATGCATGGGTCACCAATAGTTTCACTCTTTCTCAGTGAAATCAGGGGCTAGTCAATAATGGATTGCTTCTATTGGCATTTCAGGATTATTGATCCCTTGTTTTTAAGCACAAACTGTTCAGCCTTTCTTTTCCCTTCAGAGATGTTTATTACTTTTAAAAAATTTATTTATGTTTGGTTTAAAACAACACAAATTTATCATATTACCATTCTGTGGGTCAGAAGTCTGACACAGGTCTAAAAGTCTGATTCAGGGCTAAAATCAAGGTGTCAGCAGAGCTGTATTCCTTCTATGGGAGAATTTATTTCCTTGCATTTTCCAGTTTCTAGAGGCCTTGTCATTCCTAGGCTCATGGCCTCCCTTCTTCTATCTTGAAGGCCAGCAAAGGCTGCTTAAGTCTCAGGGCTGTTTTTATTTTATTTTATTTATCATATCTTACCTTATCTTATTTTAAAGAAGCTTTAGATTACATAAATGATACATTGAAAATATAGGGGATTCCCATATATCCCACTCCCTCCCCCTCCCACACTCTCCCTCTTTAACAACATCTTTCATGTGTGTGGTATATTTGTTACAATTAATGAACACATATTGAAGCATTGGTACTAACCATGGTCAATAGTTTACATTACGGTTTACTTTGCACCGAACATTTTTATAGGTTTTGAAGAAATGTATAATGGCCTGTATCTGTCATTGCAATATCATTCAGAACAATTTGAATGTTCCCAAAATGCCCCATATTATACCTATTTTTCCCTCTCCCTCCCCTCAGAAACTCTGGTGACCATGGCCTTTATATCGATGTTATAAGATCTTCCATTGCTATAATAATAATAAAGCTACTTTAGTCCATAGTTGCAACCCCACTTATGTTTGTTCATTCTTCAATCTTGAGGATATTAGGATAGTGATGCCCACTCTGTTTCTGATTGAGAGGATCTTAGATCCCGTGGGGCAGATGGATGTAACTGTCTTCCTTGCAGCTGTAGATACTTTCTGTTTTTTGGGATAGGCATTGTCTATCGTCATCCTTTTGTTAGTTGTCCTGGGCGATTCCAATGAACTGGAGAGTGGGTGTTGCAACACTGCTGAGATTCAGGGCTCAACGGCATATGAATGGATCAAAGATTTAAGTCTCTGGGATA
>JAQZBX010016958.1:0-36006 GCA_029593785.1 Cabassous unicinctus
ACTCCATAACGCACTGCTATAATCCTAAAACATTATTCCTGTTGAGTCTCAGTTGCTATTTAGGGATAGTAATAATACATATTTCCCAGGATGTTGAGAAACATAAATTAGAAAATATATGAGGTGCTCAATAATTACTAGTTTTTAACCTATTTGTTTTATTTATTAATTTTTACTTAATTTCATAGCTACTGTCAGAAGTTTCCATGATATGTCGGTAACTGCTGTTTCTCTAGAGGGAAAAGCCCTGATTTGTAGCGTTTATTATTTTCTGAGGTATAAATACTCCCACTGCGACCAAAGAGGAGCTACCAATATATTTTCATTGAGGGTGGCTTGGAAAGAGATGAGTACTATCTTCTCTTGCAAACTACTAGAAGAAGCCTCTAGCACACGTCTGATGTTTGGGATAAAAGACTGATTCCTCTATTCCTTCTCTACCTTCTCAGGAAAGTTATATGAAAAGACAGAAGATAGGAAAGAGTAAGTTCAGCAAATGAGAGCTTAAACAGAAGAATCAAGAGGAGAGATCTTCATCGACTATTTAGAGATTTTGAGAGCAATAATGTGGGAAAAGGTGAATATTCAGATTACAAATCCTGACTTCTTCACTGCTTCTCATCCTCTCTTTCTTTTATCCACATTCTGACAAGGGGCTGATCATGTGCTTTTGAATTAAGACAATGAGCTCTTGTCCTTGCAGTGATGGTGTTTGCAGTCTGATGAAAGAGACAATAATCACATAAACAAATGAATAAAACATGGTTACAAATTATGCTATGTGTTATGAAGACAGTGAACTGGGGTCTGTGGTAGGAATAGCAGGTTGAGGACTATTTTAGTTAAAGCAGTAAATAAAAATCTCTGAGGAGTCCGCTATTCCTAAAATAACAGCAACAACAAAAAACAGTGAGCCAGTAAACCTGAGGTCAAGAGGAAATGCATCAATATCTTGAATGAAATAATAATCAAAAGAGATTATTTCTGGGTTCAAATTTTTGTGTATCAATGTATATAACTACATCTTGTTTGTCTATGATAAAGCGATATAATCCATTCCCGATTGGGTTCCCTTGTCATACAGGAAACAAATAGAATTGAGCCTATCTGAAAATGAAAATGCTGTTTTTAACTTATGATTTTTCCTTTAAGGAATGAAAAAATTAACTCAAAAACTTTTTGAAATAACAATACATAAATATAGAGTTTTATCAAGATATAATTAAATATTACTATTTTGAGGTGAAAAATATCTGAAGGAAAGATAAATGACATATTGAGGAAAATTGCATCTCCTGTGCCTGGTGAATATTCTGTATCATTAATACGGAGAAAGCTCTGCCATATCAATAATTTGGAAAATCCGACTTTGATGGAAAAAATGTCAAGCAATGAAAGAAGGCAATTAGCAAAGAAGTATAAGTGCCAAATAAATACACGAAAAATATTTAAATTGATTAGTAATCAAAGAAATGAAAGTTTAAATTAGAGGAAAGTATTAATTTTTTCTATCAAATTGACAGATATTAATGAATATGTCAATATAGATGGTTGGTAAATTTGAAGGGAATTTCTTAATATTGTCTTTACATTTTGACCTAACATCTCTTCTAGAAGTAATATTACTTCTAGAAAGTAATATTAAGAAAATATAAATCTAAGCAAAAGGATTCACATTATACCATTGTTGATAGTAAAAATAATTTTAAAATTAACAAAACAAATTCTTGTATTTCACATAGTAAAAACAAATTAAATTGGGCATGTAGCTTTGTCACTTCTGAATATCCCAGTTGGAAAAGAAAAATCACTCTTTTCTATGATCATTGTTCCATAAAATAGAAGACATTATGATGCTAAAAATAGAAGCATTGTAAACAAATAAAATTGAAGAGATACTTAGATTTAAAAAATAATGAAAAGTTTATCAAATTGTGCATATTTTTTCCCATGGGCCAATAGAAACTCTATCCTAGGCTAGCATTAATCCATGCTCATTTGGGAAACTGGGAACACTAATCTCAATATCCCCAAAAAAGAATTGATAAAGATTAGTGTGTGTACACACATATATGTTATAAAGCCAGTAAACGTGATAGTGTCTATATAACAGAACTACAGTAACTTGCATAAAGTCTATAAATTGAGACAAAAATTCTAACAGAAAAATAGATAATAGACAATTGATGTGAAGAATCAATTCACAATAGAAGAATAGAAATGGCAAATAAACAAATGAAAAGATGTCCAATCGCAGTAATGATTAAATGCACAAATATAATAATAATTTGGCTTTTGTGTATCAGTTGAACAATGATTAAATCATTGGCACTATTCAATACTGTGAGGGTACAAGGATTTTGAAGGATAGTGAGACTATGGCTGATGGCTAAATTTTTTTGTCTAGAAATTAATACTTTTCTGTATGTGTTAGGGTTCTCCTAAGAAACAGAATCAACAGGATGTGTGTGTGTGTGTGTGTGTGTGTGTGTGTGTGTTATAAAGAGATTTATTAAAAGACATTGGTTCACAATATTTTGGGGACTGGCAAATCTGAATTCATATGTCCAACTCAGAGGCTGGAAATTCAGTAGAAGTGATGCTGAAGTCTGTCATCTGAGTATATAGGGGGGACCAGGCAGGAGAAAAATATAGTCTCAAAGCAGAATTCCTTCTGATTCTTGAAACTATCAGTTCTCTCTTTTTAAGAGACCCAATTAATTAGATGAAGCCCCCCACAATCCTCAGGGTAATCTTGTTTACTTAAGGTCAATTGATCACAGTTGCTAATCCCATCAATGAAATACCTCCATAGCAAATGCAAATCAAAACTATCATGAGATATCATCTTACAGCTATTAGACTGGCAGCTACTAAAAACAGGATTACCAGTGTTGGAGAGGATGTGGAGGAAAAGGAACATGTATCCACTGCTGGTGGGAATGTAGAATGGTGCAATCATTGTGGAGGACAGTTTGGCGATTCCTCAGGAAGCTAACTACAGAACTACCATATGATCCAGCAATCCCACTGCTGGGTATATACTCAGAAGAATTGAATTCAGGGACATGAACAAATATATGCACACCAATGTTAATACCAGCATTACTCACTATTGCCAAAGTTGGAAGCAACCCAACTGTCCATCAACAGATGAATGGATAAGCAAAGTATACACACAATGTAACATTACTCAGCTGTAATAGGGTGCACCTGGGGCATGCTTCTATGGAAGTGTTCATCTTGTCTTAGTGTGTTATCTCAGTGGATGGAGACCCACACAATAAACAAGAAAATATTAAACTCCCACCCTGGGGAGTCCTGTTATGTTCTCAGTTAAGAGTGCTTAGTAAAAGAAAACAGACCAATATGTCAAGCCCTCAATATTATGCATGTAACGATGAATCTTATTCTTCAGAAATTGAAACTTAGTGGTTACCATAGGTCATGAGGGGAGGGGGAGGGAAGAATAGAATAGATGGAACATAGGGAATTTTTACAGCATTAAAAATTGTTCTGCATAATCTTGCAATAACGGCTACAGGCCATTTTTAATTTTGTCAAAACCTATAAAAGTGTGCAGTGCAAAATGTAAACCACAATGTAAACCATTGACCATGGTTACTAGCAATGCTTCAATATATGTACATCAGTTGTAACAAATTGATGTAAAATGTTATTAATAGCAGTGAGTGGAAAAGGGGGAGGGTGTCAGGTATTTGAGAATCCCCTATATTTGCTATGTGACCATTCTGTAACCTAAAGCCTCTTTGAAGACAAATTGAAAAAAAAATAAGAAACTGGGGGAATATACAGAGAAATTGTCACTGTACATACAAGATAAGAGATCTTACAGTGATGAAAGACATAATGAATAAAAAAGTTTTGGAAGCATATGTGGCTTAAGCAGTTGAGCGCCTGCTTCCCACATGGGAGGTCCCAGGTTTGGTCCCCAGGGCTTCCTAAAAACAAATAAACAAACAACAAGCAAACAAATGGAAAAAAAAAAAGCCAACTCAGGGGAGCCGATGAAGCTCACTAGTTGAGCACCAGCTTCCGGCATACGAGGTCATGGGCTTATTCCCCGGCCTGGTATCACTAAAAAAAAAAAAAAAAAGTTTTATTTTATTTCAATTTTTTAAAAAGTTATTAAATTTTAAATTTTTGTATTTTATTTGTTATTTTAAATTATTGTTATTTTATTTTCTATTAATTTTATTTGGTCATTTTCTGGCTTCATTTTTGGCAAGGTTTTGGATCACACAAGGGTCACAACTGTGGCAGGGTAGGATCACTGGTGCGGGTGTCAGAAATGGGAGGATATGTGGGGAGGGGTGCACCTGGGGCATTCCTCTAAGGCATATGAATATGTTCAAGTGTTCATGGGGCATTGTCTTGGTGGGTGGAGACCCACACAATAGCTGAAAGAATATTGAATTCTCATCCTGGGAAGTCTGGCTACATTCTCTAATAGAATGGCAAGAATCCCCCAAGTAAATGTACAGTGCCTAGTGTAGAAAGACAGACCATTATGCCAGGCCGTTGATATTGTTGATTGTATTTATGAACCCTTTCTTGTGAGATTGAAACTTAGCTTAGTATTATATATTGTCTAAGAGTTACCCCCTGAAAGCCTCCTTGTTGCTCAAATGTGGACTGTCTCTAAGCCAAACTTAGCATATAAATGCACTAACTTCCCCCTCGTGTGGGACATGACTCCTGTGGATGAGCCTCCCTGACATGGAGGGATTGTTACCAAGACAACAACTAGCAATGCATATGGAAAAATACCTTGACCAAACGGGGAAATATTAAATACAAATGAGTTTTTATGGCTAAGAGATTTCAAAGTGATTTGGGAGGTCATTCCAGAGGTTATGCTTATGCACATCTCAGTAGGATTTCACTGACTGCCATAGTTAACAGTGCCTCAAACAGAGGGCCTCTTGAGGTCTCTAGAGACATCTAGACATTATAAACAGGCCAGACAAGCTCAGGAATTTGGCACCCTGTCAGTAGTCTTTACTTTGGAATTTATGCTCTCCTTTGTAACAGAGTTAGACTCATTTATAGGCTCCCTACACATGGCTCTTCTGCCCCTTTTATTTGAACCTATAGTTAGCACTATACTTATTCATATGTGTCCCAGAGACTTAAATTTTCTGTCTGGTCATATGCCGGTTGAACCCTGATTCTCACAGAGTTGCAACACCTACTCTCCAGTATATTGGACTCACCCAGGACAACTAACAAGGAGATGATGATAGACAATGCCCATCTCAAGGAACAGAGAGTGTCTGCAACTGCAAGCAAGATAGTTCCATCCAACTGCCCCATGGGCTCTAAGCCCCCTCTTAGTTAGAAACAGAGTGGACATCACCCATCACCATCCCAAAGTCCTCAAGATTGCAGAACAAACAATGGACTGAAGTAGATTTATTATTATTCTACTAAAGACTTATTATTATTCTAGTAGTGGGGGAACTTTTTTCATTGATGTGGGGGTAGTGGCCACCAGAAGTTCTCGGGGAAGGAAAAGTGAGGAATAGCTGTAACAAGGGGGCATTTTTGGGACTTTGGAATTGTCCTGATTGACATTGCAATGACAGATACAGGTCATTATACATTTTGTCATAGCCTATAAAATTGTGTGGGGCAGAGTGTAAACTACAATGTAAACAATATTCCACTGTTAGTAGCAATGCTTCAATAAGTGTTATTGAACACAGTACCACAGTGATGAAAGATGTTGTTAGTTTGGGAAGGTGTGTGTGTGGGGTATGGGGGCATATGGGAATTCCCTATATTTTTCATGTAACATTTTGGTAGTATAAAGCTTCTTTGGAAAATAAAAAAAAAAACCTCCATGGTAACAAATAGGCCACTGTTTGACCAAACAATGGCACACTATAACTCAGCCAAGTTGATGCATAGAATTAGCTGTCATACTATATGCACTTTGATCCATTTGTTACATAGCTGTGAATTTATACTAAGAGTTGGGACAATTATAAAAAGAGATAAGAATAAGGATATTGGTCAAAAATTATTTATAATTGACAACATAGACAACAATTAAAATGTCCACATTAGGAAAATTAGGTGAGCAGTTAAATACATTCTGTTAAAAGAATAAGTTAAATATTCTCAAGCCATTAAAAGGATAATGTATACTCATATTTATTTGTGTATATTCTATGCATGTCATAAGTTTGAGTGAATAAAAGCAAGTTATAAAACTCTTTAATAGATAGCAATAAAAAAACATACTGCAGATTGATGTATGACTCTGGTGACTAAAGGTGATTTTTTTTGTCTAATATTATTTTGGGTATTTCTTATTTATCCTCAGTGATACAAACATACATAAAACTTTAAATTCCCCTAGTAATTGTATTCAAGAATTATAAATGAAGTCATGAATCTATGTTTCTCTAATTTTCACAGAAAATTAGAATCTACAGAATCTACTGATTGTGCTATATAATGTAATGAATACATTAAGTCCCTCTGTTCTTCTCATATTCTTTCCTGTATTTATCAGTATAATTTGGGAAAAAGAAGACTTTTGTTAGTAATTTACTTTTTCAATTTTTTTTGAGGTAATTGCAAATTCATGGGCAGTTATGAGAACAGTTACAGAGAAATCTCCTGCACCCTTTAACCAGTTTCACCCAGTGGTAACATCTTGTCAACAACAATATTACAAACAGAATATTGGCATTGATATGTTCATGATACAGAACATTTCCATCACCACATGGATCCCTCATGTTGCCGTGTTATGGCCAAATCCATGTTCCTTCTGCTCCCACCCCCTTGTTTACCTCTGGTAACCACTAATATGTTCTAAATTTCTATAAATTTTCATTTAAAAAATGCTATATAGATGGAATCAAACAGTATGTAATCTTGTGGGATTGGCATTTTTCCCACTCAGCACAATCCTTTGGACATTTATACAAGTTGTTGCATGTATCAATAGCCCTATTCCTTTTTATTGCTAAGTAGTATTCCATGATATGCCTATACTACAATTTGTTGAACCATTCACCCATTGAAGGACATCTAGCTAGTTTCTAATTTTGGTTATGATAAATGCTATCAACATTTGTCTATAGGTTTTGTGTGTGTGCCTTTATTTCTGTGGGCAAATGCCCATGAGTGCAACTGCTGGATCATATGGTAGTTGCATTAAAAGTCTTTAAGAAACTTCCAGTTTTCACAGAGTGGCTGTATCATTTTACATTTCCACCAGAAATGCATGAGTGATTCTGTTTCTCTGCATCCTCCCCACATTTGGTGTTTCATTATTTTTAAATTTTAGCCATTCTTATAGGTGAGTAATGGTATCTCACTATGGTTTTAATTTGCACTTCCCTAATGGCTAATGAAGTTGACCATCTTTTATTATGTACTTATTTGCCATCTGTTTATATTCTTTGGTGGAACATCTCTTCATGTCTTTTGCCAGTGTTCTAATTGGATTTTGGCTTTTTGGCTGTTAAGTTTTGAGAACTCATTATATATTTTAGGTGCTAGTCCTTTGTCAGAAATGCGGTTTGCAAATATTTTCTCCCATTTTAACATGGTTTTTTTGCAGAGCAAAGGTTTTTAGTTTTGATGAAGTCCAGTTCTATCAATTTCTCCTTTATGGTTCATGCTTACCATGTCAAGTCTAAGAACTCTTTGCCTAGTACAAGAGTTCGAAGATATTCTCCTATTTTTTTCTAAAGTATTTTTGTTTTGCATTATACTTTTTAGTCTATGATCCATTTTCAGTTAATTTTGTATAAGGTGTGAGACTTAGGTCAAGGTTCTTTTTCTTTTTTTTTATTTTTCCTTGTTTTTGTCCAATTGCCTTTTTATTTTTTCATTTGTTCCAAGCATGTTTGTAATAGCTTATGGAAGTATTTTAATCATGTGTGCTTTAAAATCTTTGTCAGATATTTCTAACATATTGGTCTTATCTTGATTGTCTTTCCCCCCCGCCCCATTCTGTTTGAGATTATCCTTGTCTTGGTAAGATGAATGATTTCTTATTAAAATCTGGACTTTTAAAATTATGTTACAAATCTCTGAATCTTATTTAAGTATTCTGTTAGTGCTCTTTTTTCTGACACTGTTTTGGCAAGGGGGATGTGCAAACTGCCTAGTTACTCACAGGCGAGGCAGGGGTGGAAGTTCCAGAGCCCCTCTTGGTCTCCATTGACTCAGTGGTGGGGCAGCCTTTTATCGCTAAGCAATGGTGGAAATCCTAAGTCTCTACAAGGCCTCTTTTCACATTTCCCAGCAGAGAAGTTGAGGGGTGCCTCATTACTGCCAAATAGGTTACTAGTACAGATTTCACATGTGGTCTCCACTGCCACTCCAGTAGGGAGGGCGATGTTATTGCCCAGAAGGGATGAAGGTCTTGGGTCCCTACTTCGCCATCTCTGACACCACACAAGTCAGGGGTGTTGGGGAGCTCCTTTACGGTCTTGCAAAGGTGAAATTCTAGGCCCCACTCAGCCTTTGCTGGCTTGGGTGAGGGTGGGGTTATAGTTTTATTTGTAATGTTTGGCTGGACTAGAGCGGTATTGTCTAAAAGTCTTCTTTCTTGCTAGGCTGGCCCTTGCCCATAGTTTGGCTAGAAAGAAGAGGATTTGCGGGCTTTTTTGTCTCTGTCTATTGGTATTTCTAGGTTGCTGGCTTCTTCAGCTCTAAATCTGAGATACATGAGGCAAAGAAAAAACAAAAAACCCAGGGAACTCACCACCATTTTGTTCCTTGGGTCCTTTCACCTTTCAGTGTCTTCTTATATATGTTTTGTATATAATGTGCAGGGTTTTTAGTTGTACTTAGTGGGGAGAATTGGGAAGTGTACACTATATCTTCCCTGAAGCAGAAGTTCCCTGAATTAATAGTTTTGGCATTATCTTCATTTTCATTTTTAAAATTAACTTTTACATTTCCCTCTTCTTTTTCTCTCTTTTTCCTTCTCCTCCTTCTCTTTCTTCTTTTTTCCATCTCCTTACTTTCCCCTTCCTTTCTATTTCTTCTTCTTTTCATTTCTTCTCTCTCTTATATTTAAAAGTCATTGTACTTTTGTTTTTGTGTTTGCTTTTGTACTCATATCTTCTATAAAGGCTTCAGGCTTCTTTAGACTTATGCTCTTTGATTTGTCAATTGGAAAGATATTCTTTTTCTCTTGCTTATTACCTGTGTATTAATCAATGTTCTTATTCTGTAATTGTCCTTTCTCCCTTCTCCTCCATTTTTTTTTTTGTGGTTGTGTCAATCCTACTGTGTCAGAACAAACAATATTAATATAATATTCTTTCACATTTGTCTTTATCTTTTTTTCTAGCCTTAGATCTCTAGGTAAATATATCCAGGGCTCTTGGAAAGTCTTTGTTCTATTTCTTTAAGTTAGATAAAACTCATCCTCTAATTCTTCTCTATTCAGTGTGTGGTCTTGAACCAGTATCATTGGCCTTACCTTAGAGTTTGATAGAAATGTGCAATCTCCATTCTCCCCCAAGAATAATAGAATTAGAGTTTGGGTTTTAAAAATATCTCCAGTTAATTCTTATGCACATTAACTTTTGAAAAGTGATGTTTTAATAGATTCCTTAGTAAAGGTTTATGAGTGACCCCTCTATATTTATGTTTAGATGTTTTTATATATTTTATATGTTTAAAACTGTTTTTCTATAATCTTGGCATCTGAAATGCTTCCTGGTTGGATACAGTCCCTTGGCTCATACTCTTTTCTTGAGTTTATTGACAAGCAATAGCAACTGTTTCTATATAGGGAGATGGGGGAAAGGGAGTGGTAGGTCAGGATTTCGGTAGCTAACTTAGCCCAAGAACAGTTACTACTGATATAGTGAATGTGACGTCTTAGATAGATATAGTTTACTTTTTTGGTGGTGGATGGAATATAATTATGTCTTTCAAATCTGTGATGCTCTTTTGTTTATGTATTACCCTTAATTTCCAGACCTTACTTCCTTCTTTCCCTTCACCAGTAAACTTCTTAGGGATAGCTCCCCCTTTCAAGTTGCCTCTTTCTCTTTTAGAAGAGGTGTCTTTCCCAAGACAGCCATGTCTGGTTGCTTACATGTACCTTTTCTCTCTGGGAGTTGGTAAGCAGTGTCCTGGTTTGCTGTGCCCCAAAGCAGGTCCCCACAGCAGCCTCTGGCTTTTTCTTTGTTGTTTTAGTGAGAGCTAAGATTTATATTTCTGACCCATTGGCCATGTTCCCACAATCCTCTGTACTTTTTCTCTCTACTGCACAGTTGTACCAGATCTCAGAGCTGCTCTCTGTCTAGTATTTCCTTTATGGTGATGGTGTGTGGGGGTGGTGGTGGTTCTTTCTTTCCTAAGGGTAATCTTTTCTCTATTCTACTTCTTCTTGATACTGCTGCATTCTCCTATTACCTGTGCAAGCTCTGCCTGTCTCTCTGCTCAGATATGGGCTCCAAATATGGCTTGCTTGGTTCAGATGTTTTCTTCTACTTTCATGTGAGCCTATGTTTTCAATATTCTCTGTCTCTTTGTTAAGATGTAGATTTGGTTGTGGGTGGTTTTATTTATTTTCTTTTTTTGATCTGCATGGTTTTAGGAGAATGTGTGCCATCTCTTTCCACTGCCTACCTCCTATTCTCTCTTTGTGTCTGAGCATAAATATTATTTCTTTCAGAATTCCTTCTCTGTCTTTTTGTTGTATACTCTCATAGCACTCATCACAACACTTACCATACAATACAATAATTCCCTTTTCACTTCTCTGTATTCTCCTTTATGCAGCTAAATTATTGGGGAAATGTTTTCATGGTCAGTCATTTATTTATCCTATACCATTCAAAGATTGGCAGCCATTGGATCCAGAATAAATATTTCTTGAGTGAATGACTGTATTATTTATCAGTAAGATACCCTGTGTGGGTCTGGAGCTGGCAATAAGGATGTAGGCCTGGAGACAATTAAATACAGTAATAAAACTGAACAAATAATGTCTACTCCTTGTTATTACTATTATGATACACCAATGAGATCATAATAAAATACTTCTCCCTGAAGGGATAATCCCTTTTGCTGCTTGCTCTCCCCTGATACACCAGTTATTTCCATATTCAGAAAAAGAGCCACATTTTGTTATACCCTAACTGTCAGCCTTTACCCACACTCTTTTCCAAGAGATATTTCCTTTTAGAAAATAATAAGTAAGAAGAGAGTTTATTTAAGGCTTCTTGAGGGTACTCAGTAAATGTTGCTCCGCAATCCTCCAGTGCTTTCTCAGTGCTCCTGGCCTAACTATGATAAGCTCACAAAGCTGCTAGTTCCTTCCTGCATCTCCAGGTTTTAACTACTTCTGCCAGTGGATGGTTATGTGGAGGGTGGGTTGCACCTCCTTTACTTTCCTGTCCATGTTTTCCTCTTCCAAAGTATCAGTGAAGCAGGATGGGTGTCAATAAACTCCAAAACTTAAACAAATAAAAGAAATGCAATATAGTAAGGAAACCATATGCCTTTACCAATAACCCAAGGGAATGACATCAGGAAACCTAGCCCCTCAGAACGTATGCATTTCAACAACAACAGCAAACAACAACAAAAACTTCCCTTTCCTTTTGCCCTTGCCCTGAGCTTTTTGGTTGTTGTAGTTGTTGTTGTCTTCTTTGGAAACTTCATCCTTTTATTGCTGAACAAGACAGCTCCCTGCCTGATGCACACAAAGACCAATTCTGTGACACCAGGGTTTCAAAGAGAGACAGAGTTTATTACAGGGCAGCCAAGTAAGGAGACAGGATCAGCAAGCTCAGATCTATCTCCCCAAACTGGAGAAACTCCAAGGTTTTAAAGTTACTTTGGGGTAGGGCTTGTTGTAAGATGATCTCTAGCTGGGGCATGACTATAGCTAAATGGTTATTTTATTTTTTCTGAAGAGTGGGCTGTGACGTTTCCAGAACTTATTTTCAACAGACTTCTTGCTCATTATTTGGATCCAGTGTTTCTTCTCCCTGTTGTTCTTTCTTACTTTAGTTCCACATAAGGGACATTTTATGTTCTGAGATTACTTTTGGTCACTGTTAGTAAGTATTATGCATGTGTGGTTCTGTTCTGGGAACTAAACAGAACCAGTTTAAGTTGGAAGAGAAACACCATAAGGATGTCACAAAGACCACTCTTACATACAAGGATAGAGGAGGCACCTGGTTCGCAAGCTTGAGCGCAACAGTCGGTGCTATAAGTGCTGTGGTTACACAAGGAAACATGCAACCAGTTAAATAGATTGTTTTTCTGTGCTTTGCTTTATCCTTAAGGACTGTTCTCTTTTTAGAAAGCATTTACAAAAAACTGTGACTTCTGCACCCATAACATATTTCTTTAACGTAGAATATTCAAACCAATAGGGCTTTTGCACTTGAGGGACAATCTTGGACTTCAATACCTTTCATGGAACAGTTCAGGGTGGAGAGCACTCCTCTTTGAATTTTCACCACTAGCATGAATTGCCGACTTGCTTTTTTATTCTGTCAAGCATATACAAAGTAATTGCTGAATCCTACACCCGAACAAATTTCCCTAAAGACAAACATTGATTCTCAGAAACAGTGCATTCTAAAACCACAAGGAGGAAGATAAATATTTTCCTAATTGTTTCCATAATTTGCATGGCTTCTTCTTCCACAGTGAAGTCAGATCGTCACACTATAATGCAGAAGACTCAATCCTATTCCTCTTGCCGACTCAGCTCCTTTGTGTCCTTTTGGCTGGATTAGAAAAGATCAAATCGTCATATCAGATAGCAATTATCCCTGCTATAAAAAAACCTGAATGCAGTTTTGACATAGTATTTGTAATTTCTAGATTAAATTCTTAATTAATGACCATCTTCAACACCTTTTAGTAGGAGAAAAGTTTTTATTATTCCAGCAAAAGTAAAACAAAAAATAGTTGGCTAAAAATTAAGCTAAAATGTAGCCTTTTTTCCTCTCATGTTAACCCTGTTATAAAATAATGCTTTAAGATTTTACTTAACAATTAGTGTTATAGCTAATTTTTTTTAAATCCACAAAATGCCTATTACATGATCTTAGTCCAATCAGAACTTATAAGAAATATTAGGCCTGGAATTAGGATAGGAGAATGGTGCTCCATTGACAGTAACATGCCAATTGTATTTGTCAACCATGGTAGTTTTCCAAGTGTTTCCATTGTGTTTTGCATCATTATGGATTATAAGCACACCCATTCTCATTATGATATAATGAAGTTGGTATTCCACAACTGACTTTGGAGAATGGGAGGCCTCATTCCTAAGAAATAGATGTCGTTTTGGAATTCATTATTTGTGATTTTTTTTGGCGTTTTGCTTTTCAGAGTGAAAATGAATGGACATGGATAAAATTCATTTGTGTGTCATGTGCCTTTTTGTTTCCACATCTTGAAGGAATTATGAGAGAAGTTGCCTTCCAAATAAAGCATTTAATTTCTTAATGGAAACTTTTAGTTCTTTATCCAACTGCATTATCTGAGAGCACAGAATCCAAGTGCTGTATTTTCGTTCTGGCCACTGATGACATGAATTGGTTGTCTATGACGTGTATACAGTTTAGGTTTGATTAGCCTATCTTATGCAGGCTGATTTTAAGTCTAAATTATTTTGTGATGCATATGCAAAGGAAATGCAAGCACCATCATATGATTTTGCTTCCAGGTTAAACAAATACCTGCAATCTTCTAAACATCTAAACAACCTCCATTAGGTCTGGAAAATTTACTTATCTACTCTGCCCAGGAGACTGAATAATAAGTATTAAGTATGTTGCACTAGAGTAACTTGGTTTTTCATCTATGACCCTATCTGGCTTTAGGATATCAAAAAGACATTTTGTAATAGAAAGAGAGGCAATAGAAAGAGAGACACAGTATATAAAAACAATATACACTTATTGATTTATTCCAGTGTAATTCCCATTGCTGTGTTTGTGGTGGTTATTCTGGGATTACCTGGAGGATATCACTATCCACGGTGATCTTCACTTCCCAAAAATATACTTTGGATTGTTGCTTTAGTACTTCAGTCTAAAAAATGGAAAAAAAAAAGTAAAATATTCTCTGCTAATTATCAACCATGTTAAGGCCACAGTTTTCATAATCTTCTAACTTGATGAAATTGCAAGTGAACAATGTTATGATTCCATTTTGGCCACTTGCTTTTCTTGGGACCTTAGTCTGGGTCTCAGTTTGCTTAGCTAGAAAATGAGAGTGTTGGATTAGAGGATGTAGTAAACATTCTAGAACTTGCTGATATTTCTGTTTCTTTTCCTATTCTGGAATACTCACACTTTCCTGTCCCTTAAGATTGGGGTGGTCCTGGGACTTGAGAGGTGATGTGACATGTGTCAATTTTGGCACATGCTATTCCTCCCCTTCTTGTGAAAGCACATATTGGGGTAGAAGTTCTACAATATTGAGGCCACCAGGAATTTCAAGCTACTTCATGCAGGGCAGATACCCTGGAAAGTCTTCCAGTCTTTGCTTGAATGATAAACATTTTCTGAGTTAAACACCAAGATTCTTCTGTCATTTGTTAGTGCAGCAATACCTATACTATTCTGAATAATGTAGATGATTCTTAGAGTGTATTTCCATTCTTTGACTCTGTGATCCATTATAAAACATGCTTGCTTGCAACTGCAACAAGATAAATAAGGAAGACCATTGACTTATAAGTCATGTAATACCAAGTACATGTTAGATACACATTTGGAATACTCTAGAACTATCAGTCACAAATACTATAATTTTTCTAATGATATGCATATCTGTTATCTCTGAGGTTTAAGAGTAGGTTTTATATCTTGCAATCATTTTACAATCTAATATTTTTTTTTTCCTTCACCAGCAAAGAGTTACTTGAATTAGAAGAAATGAAATGGATAAACAGTGTTCAAAAAATTTACTATGGACTGTGAGACTTAATCAAGCTTGAATGATTCGTGACATGTAAATGTCATAATGACAGTATTCATTTGCAGCAATGAATTTGGTTTTGGCCTTATAAAAGATGGATATGATATGAAATGGAGAAGGTTGTTAGCTTTGTGCTGGAAATAAAATGTCAGCTGTCTACTACATTGTCCATCAATAGCGTAGGGTTGCCAGCTTTTTAGGCCTGGTCATATTTCATTCAAAATAGAGTTGGAAGAATATTATCTAATTCGAGCTCTTATAAAGTGAATAAACTATTCTTTGAAACTATTTGGGCCTTTAAATAGGGTTTTAATCTGAACTTTAAAAGCACCACACCTTAATCCATGGATTTTGATATGACATACATTTCACTTTTGCAATAAGGTGTTCATTTTTGCAGCTTTTGAATGGAAATGTTACTGACAAAAAATGAAAAATACCAGTGTTTACGTATATTGATATATTTATTATTTATTCTTCTATTGTGATTTCTATTTCTTTTTTGAGTTGCTAGTATACTATACATCTCAATATTTCTTCTTGAAGAATGCAATCATATGAATTCAGAACATATAGGAAAATTCTAGAAATAAGTGTTTCATAATAAAGTATTTTGTTTTGCTATAATATTATTTCACTGCAATGAAAATGGAGTTATTAAACAGCAATTTAATGAAATATAAGCAATCTTAAGTTTCCTTCAGCCTCTCAGGTGTCTTCTTTTTCCTTCATAATCATTCTTTGGATAATCATGAATGCCAAGTCTATTCAGTCTCTGAATATGAAAATCATATCACCAACCTTCAATGGTTGTATGCAGGACATGCTTTTTTTTTCCTTATAAAATGCTAATTATGTCTATTCCATTTATTTAATAAACCTTTCTTACCCCACTAAATTCCAATATTTCCTCAAATGTTCTCTTCTATGCTGGGTCTATAACTGAATTAAAAAATTTTTTTTCCAGTAATATCAGTTAATTGATGAAGAAACTGAAAGTTATTAATGATTGAATACTTTGTCCAAGTTTACCCAACTCATAAGTAGTCCAAGGGCTATCAAAAATAGACCTAAGGCTGAAATATCCTTAACTGTCTCCTTTCAGACATCCATGCAAAAACAAGAGGGTGTCAGATAGAGTTGCCGCTGTCTTGTTAGGCATATGTGGGAAGGTTAGAGGCACTGTAGAGAGAACAATGAAAGCACTGAATTGTGGAGAAAATTGTCTTCACTCCTTTTAAGACAGCACAAATAGTTACAACTCTTCCACCTACAAATACTGGTGTTAGAGAGGGTGATAGACAATACAGATCTTCTCTTTTATGTTCACCATGGTGAACTTACTAATGAGACTAGCACAGTCAACTTTGGTCCCTAGTCAAGAAACCAGACATAGACTATCTTGTGAAAAAGGTAATATTTAATTTAAGAAGGGATTGAGTGCAGGCCATGGGTTAAAGGTTGATAGAGTTTCAAAATCAGCTTTATTGCTAGACATGTTTCATGGTCCCCTCTTGCCCAGAGCTGATTGGTAACATACAATGTGTGCACTGTATCACACTCTGAGCTAATGGAACTGACAGGACTAGAAGTAATTGGCCTGTTATAAATTACAGGACAAAGTTCTGATTTGTCATTCCAGAAGGAGAGGCCTGTGAGAATGATGCCAGGTGCTGCACATAATAGATCAGTGTCACTATTCATGATAACACCTGTGAGTAAACCTATTTCATTTTTCTGTACCTCCAATAAATTGTATGGCTAGACAGAAGACTTATCCACCATTAGGCACTGATGTCTGGTACAGAAGTAATTTTTCTCCATATTTTTTCAGTAATGCTTGTTACCTTTCCAATAACTGAGATCAAGAAAAAAGGTTGGAAGAATAAATTTAACATGCTGGATATTGCTTTATTCAAATATCATATCTTAGATTAGTAGAGAAAATGAATTGAATAATATTATGAGATGAAAAAGCAAATGAGACTTATTTCTGTCTTTTCTTTGTCGCCTCACAAGTTTGCGATATTTTTCTTTCTATATCTGGAACCATCTGCTGCCACTTTTTCAGTTCAGGTTACTGCTTCACTTTATATTTTGAGAGGCAATAAACTCAGTCATCTACTCCCATCAGCCTTAGTTCACTTACCCATTACTATCTTCTAGACTGGTTAAAAAAATTGGGGGGCCTATGAAATATTTTCTATCTTCTTATGTTTTCCATTGTTTAGTTCATATTTATTGTCCAATGAACCTTACCTCATTTCAAGATATCTAGAAGCAAGTAAGACCTATTATTTTACTGTTGTACACAGTACAAATGGAACTTATATAAAATAATTAAACAGATGACATTGTGCTCATCATTTACTAGTTCTTTGATTTAAGGCTTCCTAAATAATTTGAGTTAAGGCAGACATTTTGTAAACACTGCCCAAGGGGGATTCAATGTGTATACCACCATACATGGGGGCATTTATAATATGGATATGTAATATGAAATTTGATCAGGTGTTTGCTTAATTGTTTGACCCTGATCATTAAAACTTCCTTAAAATCAATTTGCAACTTTTTTTTTTCAAATACTAATGCTCTCTTAGGAGTTCATTGCCACAAGATAAATCCCAATGGAAACCCATGCCAGTGAAAGAAAGGGAAAATGTTATATTCCAATGAATACTAATATTGTTCTTTAAGTCTCAGACATGGACTCCTGTAGGCAGAAATAGTTATTTTTGCTGACCACTGGTATGACTTGTAGAGTCTGTTCTGTCTAACCTAGCAAAAAAGTTTTTTTTTTTTCACCCTCATCTTGAGGATGGAGCTGATTATTAGGGACTAGTATAATGCCAGAAGTCATAGGGAATCATAAGGTTGATGCTACTATTATCCTAGTCATCAGAATTGAAACCTTAAAGTCACATTTGATACCTCCCTTTCATTCCCTTCCTCACCCCTTCATCTAATGGACCACTACTTTTATTGAGTCTTCACATTTCCATTGCTATCATCCTTGGGAAGACATTTTCATTTCTTTCATAAATACTCATTGTAGTAATAGCCTCCAAATGGTCTCCAATTTCTTTCTCTTCCAGCTCATCCTTCATGGTGATGACAGCTATCATTCCTATCAAGTCACCCCCTCCTTAAAATCTGCATTTGTTTCCCACTGTCTTGTAAAATCCCGAATCCTCATTCTGGAGTCATTCCAAGTCAACCTTCAATATTACTTTTTGTCCTGCTATTTCTTACTTTTAAGCCTGTGTCCATGCCATTTTCCTTATCTGAAATGTTGCAGCTCCATATCTCATCATGTAAATATACTCTTTTTTCCAAAGGTTGTCTAATGAACCATCTCCTCTGAACACTTTCTGATCACTCAGCAAGAGAATATCTCCCTTCTCTGAACTCTGAATCTTTGTAGTACTTGATTCTTTTAACATTTGGTTATGAATTCTAAGTGCCTTCATTTAATGGTCTATGCCACACATCTTTTTATTCCCTGCAATGTCTAATAGACTGTTTTAAAGATAGTATTCATTTGGTAGATATTGTTAAATGTATAAACTAATGTTCCTCTGGTTTAGGATCAGCTCTCTGTTTCTCAACTGTGATTTCTAATAGTTCTTCCCAGTGTTTCCCAAACTTTTTTTCATCCCCCTAAGGAAACTATTTAGACAATTTGTTCCTAATCATCCTTCCGTGAACTTATATTAACACAAACATACTGTCTACTGTATATCTACGCATGTATAGCTGTACTTTATACATAAAAAAGAGGGATTTTTGCCCTGCAGGAAACATATTTTGCAATACTGCCATCTTTTGTTTGAAAGCTATTATCATTTACAAGCAGAAAATCTTGCAAAAGTTATGATGTTAAGGAAGAGTGATGGGGTTTGAGATACGTTTGGGAAGAAGAAAAAGGGACCGATTGTTTATTGAACATCTGCCAATGTGCCAAGCACCATGCTATGTGTTTTGGATACACTATTTAATAAATACACCCAAAACCCTCCCAAGTAAACAGACCATTCTGCTCAACCTATTATAAATTATCCATTTTCTTTAATAATTTCTGGCTCTGTTAATATTGATGAAATATGATTTTTCCTTTACAGACTCCTTAAAATCACCTTGAGTAGTGGTTTCTAATATGCTTAGTATATCGTAAGAGCTGTCAGGGACTGGGATGAATCCTTTCTCCTTTAAACTATAGACACTTCATGTTTACCTGGATCATATTTATGGAATTCCAGTTATTTTTTGTGTGAAAAAATGAGGTCTACTTCTTTAATGAAATTTGAAAACTCCTCTTCTGATGTAATTCCCTCCACTCCATTTTACAGATGAAAACCTGAGTCTCTGAGAGATTAGCTCTCTTGCCTCTGGTCACTTATTAATTTAGTGGCACAATGGAAGCAGATTCCAACTTCTTACCCAGGGAATAAATTACTTACCTGAAGAAAGAGTTTGCTTTTGCTCTGAGGTATTTTATAAACTTTATTAAAATTTTATGGTAATTGCTTATTAAATAGATAATGGCTTTGGATTTTAAGTACAAAAATCATTTGATTAATCTTATATAGTCTTTTCATTGCAAAGATTTACTACTTACTTCAAACTGAAGCATATTCCCTGATTTATTATGGTGGGACATTGTTTTCCGTTATCATGAGAAAGTCATGCAGCTATGACAGTATTTTGCATGCTACATGATATAAATAAACCGTTACTTTGATATTTTTACTGCACCTGAGTAATTGTGAAGGATATCATTGATAGAATTAAGTGGTGCTGAGTGAAAATAGTTTTATTTTATTTTGTGTAATGCATCTTTGTTTTGTTTCCTGTTTGTGTCTCTGTGTATGTGCATATATTTGAGGCAAAGGACTTTAATATCTCAGGTCTCAAGTCAGAGATGGCTCTACATATAGGCAGACAGGGTGACTGCCTAGGAAATGCTATTTGAAGAGTGCTTTAACATCTTTTTGATATCTTTTTTTTTTTAAAGATTTATTTATTTACTTTATCCATTTTAAACCTCACCTCAAAGGACTTTAGAGTGTCATTTTATATCTGCTGAATCTGCCTTCCATGTGAACTGGTTTCTTTTCTGTTTAGGTCATATAGAATGAACATGTGACTTAGTAATGTTTACAGTTTTATTTTTAATATGTCCATAATTAATAATCTGAGTTATAGATTCAAAATAGCACTTCAATTGTAGTGATACCCTGACTTTTGACAGTTGAGTTTAATACTCCATAGAGTAAATATTAATAAAGTTGAATGAGTAGATGGTTTTTGAGAAGGGTAAATAAAAATGACTTTTCTTGGTTCATTTTTGTGTCTCCTCTTTATTTCTCCATCTGTCCCAATTTCCCCACCTCACAACTCACAAACAAATTATCATCCCCTCCTCTGAGTGGCAGGAAGAGCATTTTACCTATTTCTCCTTCGTGGCACATATTTCTTTCTCTCTGGTTCTCTAGTCTTCTGTGTTCTTTTTAAAAAATCTCCCCTACTGTATTATAAATCTTCAAGAAACAGACTGCAACTGCTTCATTTTCTCTTTTCCTCTTTCCCTCATAGCTCTGGCATGTGGCCCAAGATTTGATGAATTAATGAATGGCTTCATGGTTCAGTGAGGTAGATTTCCTTCATTTTTGGATTTTCTATTGCGCTCAGAATAGAAAATGGCACTTTCTCACTTTCCCCATTTTTCCACAAATCCTTATGTGAAGAAAATATACCATTTTAACCTAGTATTAAATTACCAATTAATGCTCATTTTAGTGGCAACTTTCAAGATTTTTGACTCTTCTTAAGTTTATAACCAGCACACTCATAGATCCCTATGTTGCTGTCAGATAGCAGGGACTTCCAATCAATATTTACCTGGATTGGATTCAACCTGGTGACCTAGAGGTGAGGATCAATCCCATGAGTCATCTCTTTTTCAAGAAAAGAGCATTTCTTTTCTTCCTAACTCAGGCATTATAAATGCTTCTGAAACGCCTTCTGTCTCAACATGTTTGAAAAGTGAAATTTCTTATACAAATGTTCATTTTGATTTTATAAAGGTTTATTGATATGTTTAGAGGCAGATAACATATATTTTCTTTCACAGAGCATATCTTATTAGGCAGAGAGGAATATTCTTCATTGTGTTATGTGCTGATGTAAATGTAAAATATTTCATACCTGAATAAAAAGATGGATTGATGTTAAATAGAATATTTGTAAGTGCTAAGGAAATAGAATCAAGTTTTTCCACAATAAAATAATTTTTTATTGTTCTCTTTCAGTAACTTTTCAAATGAGGGAAATTTGAGTAGAATACGTGATAGTGAATACATGATTGAGTAGAATATGTTTGATAGTGATCAAACTTGAAAATCATGGTAGTTATTGTGTGTTTGTCTTTTATTGAAAATAAGATAGAAGACAAATATACCATTTTTAACTGTTAATGAAATATTTTACTACAAAAAGGCAAATTGTTTTCTAACTTTACGTAATACATAGTAACAAATATATTTATAATTTCTTTCATAAATATCTTTAAGAGGTTTCCTTGAAGCATGGTTCTTCCATAAAGCTACAATATGTTTTCAGCTACAGAAAATTATTCCA
The DNA here is from genome assembly GCA_029593785.1 of Cabassous unicinctus. Lineage (NCBI taxonomy): Eukaryota > Metazoa > Chordata > Mammalia > Cingulata > Chlamyphoridae > Cabassous > Cabassous unicinctus. The sequence continues at coordinate 21,607 of JAQZBX010016958.1, forward strand.
AAGCATGAATACTGCCCACACTGACCTTTTCATTAGAATCTCATATGTACTGCGAATATCCAGCTGCCTCTACTAGAACTCATCATGGTAATTCCTCTAACCAGTATCTAGATTCCAGTCACAAAGGAGATTGTCAGGATTATAGAGGAAAGCCAAGTGATAGGAAGTCTAAGGAGGTGAACTAAACTACTTTTGAAGATTAATTCACAGCATTCACAGACACAAACAGTGGATCAAAGGTGAATAAGGATAAGATATATATTTTTAAGGCTAATACTATATATATGCAAATAGACCTTTAAGATGGAATGAGAACTTCTTTTATGGTAGACTTAGCTGTCTTCAAATAACAAGGTCTGCTTTCCTTTACAATCTTCTCACCTCACTGGCTTCCTTTGGAGCTATCGATGGACACGAGGGTTGGGAAAGAAAGAAAGGAGAATCATAAATCATGTCAACTGTCATTATCTAAAAAGCAAAAAAAAAAAGAATATATTGTAAAAAATAAGTAGAAACATTATGAATTATGATTAATAAAATGAAAAGATTAATGAAAATAAACATCTTCATTAATTTTATAGTAAATCAAAGTAGAAAAATAGTATCATCAATAGATAATACAATGCCTTTTGATAAAATCCAGCATTCATGCAGATGGATACATTTATTACATGACTCAATATATCCATATCTGTATCAATACATCAATAGTGAGGAATGATATGAGTACATGCTGTCACTACAACAACTTAAATTTTGAAGATAGGTGCTAGCCAATGCAATGAGACAAGGGAATGAATATAACTTATAAATATCAGGAAGAGACAAAATTATAAATTTTTACATAGATGTGATTATTTGAATTAAAATCTGAGGAAAAGAAATGGAAAAATAATCAAGTTTACTAAAGTGGCTAATTGCAAAATAATGTATAAAGCTCATAACTTTTTATCTATAACTAATCAACTATATTATGAAGAAACTATGTAAAATATAAAAGAAGACAAGGTATTTTCAAAATATTGAATAGAAGAATCCAGAGTTTAAATATATTAATATTCCCTAAATTATGTGATTTACTGCAGTACCATTTAAGGTACCAATAGTTAGTGTTTATCACTTGTTCATTTTTAATAGAGAATATTATTAATAGAAAACTTTAATAGGGAAACTTAAGGAGCAAAAATGATACTTATTTTTTTTTCACGCAAAAGAACACATGGAAATTTTAAGGTAGAACCAAGTAAGTGGGTATTTGCCCTAGTAGATATTTAATATCATTTAAAGATGCATGAATTAAAAGTGTATGATACTGGTACAGAGATATTCTGATGGATTATAGGAATAGAAGAGAGTTAAGAACACCAAGCATATTTGCAAATTTAGTATATAATAGACATGATATTTCAAATCAATTGGGGAAATGAAATATTTAATAAAAAGTATTGAGATAAATGGCCTTATACCATTAAAAAGAAAAGAAAAACGGCAACTGAGTAACAGGGGGGGAATGTTTAGTCCTTTACCACCCTAGTCACACCAAGATTTCCCCAAAGAAATAAATATTAACTCTAAAAATGAAACATAAAAATAAAAGAAGAGAACATGGATAGACATGTTTTTAACCTAATGTTAAATCCAAGATGACATAACAATGGCATAAAACTCAGAATCTAGACTTTTAAAAAATATTTGACTTCATATAACCTCAATTAGAATAATGAATAAAGACAAAATTCAAAGAACAAAGTGGGAAAGATACTGATAAAGCAAAAGAGAAGAGGGCTGATATTTTCCTATATCAAGAGCCTTTAGCCATCAGTAAGAAAAAGCCCTATTGAGTTGGGTAAAAAACATCAATAGGCAATTGAGAAAAGAAGAAACATAGATGGAGTCCCATATGAAATCAGTTAAATAAAATGTTTTGTCCACCAGAAAGCCAACGATTATAAAGACTTTAAGACTGAGCATCAGTCATGTATGTGGTGGAAGTTCAATGAGAATAGCCTTCTGGATGGCAGTTCAGCAACAGTATAAAAATAATCTTTAATTGAGGATTTTCATCTTTTAGGAATTTACCTGATGTTCATTGATATATATGTTTTAATGTGTATTTAGTAAATAAATAAACACCCAGAGGGGATGTATCTCAAAATACTGGCAATAGTTACTTCAGAGTAGGCAAGGAGGTAATAAAGTTTGAATGTGGAATCTTTTTTCAGTGTTGGAGTTTCTTAAAATAGCAGAAATAATGCTTCAATGAGGAAAATAAATAAAAAATGCTTTCAATGAAAACAATAGCTCTGCACATTAAGATGAAGAAAATTAATTCAGTTAATAATATTTATTGAATTTCAGTAAATACACTATGCACTAATGAAGCAAAGTGCTCTTCTCAATATCTTATTCCTTTTCCAGTATACACCAATGGTTACAGCTTCAAATGTCTACCAGGTCTGGACAGGTAAACTGAATGAAAGAAACAGATTGTCTGTAAAAAAAGGGGGGGAGGGGCGGGGATTATATTTCGATTTATAGTGGACTAGAGAGAGCAAATTGCTTGCAGTCACATGAAAATACTGGGCCATAGATTCCAGAATATCTTTCAAGAAAGAGAAACATTTATGTGAAATCTCGTAACTCTAAAATATTTACTCAATTTTATAAAATTGTGTTGACCAAACAAAATAAATTTGGCCTCTGAGCCATGAGACTAAGAGCTCTATTAGGAAAAATTTAAGAATGACTAGCTCCTTTCTTAGATACTTAAGGATGTCTGCTAGAATGTGTTAACCAAGCTCTGTGGAATTTATGAAGGAATGATTTATGGGGATTACAGTTATTTCTACCATTTACTTTCTTTTGACTAAAAAGTGCCCTTCTGACCCTTTACTGTCAGTCTTACCTTACAACCTCTATGCCCTGAAAACAAGTTATCTGCATTGTCACTATTGTTTTGCCTTTTTAAAGAATTTCATATAAATGCAATCATATAATATGTATTCATCTGGCTGCATTCCTTCATTTAGGTTAATGATGTTGAGCATCATCCATGTTCATAGTGTTTCAGTAGTGTGATTTTTTTTATTGAGGACTCATAGTCCATTGTATTTATATACCATAATCTGGTTAAATATTCATCAGGTGATGGGCATTTGGGTTTTTTTTTTAGTTTGGAGTTGTTATGCATAAAACTGCTATGAACAACAGACCTCATACAGGTCTTTGTGAGGACATGTGTTTCCATTTCTATTTGGCAAATATCTAGGTCTAGAATTGCTGGACTCTATGTTGCCGGGTGAATGTTTATAAGAAACTGCTAGTTTTCAAAGTAGCTATACAATTTTGCATTCCTTCCAGAAATGTATAAGAGTTTGAGTTGTTCAACATCCTTGTCAACACTTGGTATTGTCAGTCTTTTTAATTTTAGCCATTTTAGTGGTATGAAGTAGAATCCCATGTTGTTTTAATTTGCATTTCCTTAAACACTAGTGATGTGAAACATCTATTACTGTGCTTATTTGCCACTTAGGTCTCATATTGTGTAAAATTTTTAATCCTTTGCCCATTTTTTTTCTAAATTGGGTTATTTATCTTCTACTCATTCATTTATAAGAATGCATTATATATTCTGAATACAAAATCCCTTTATCAGATATGTATTTGGCTAATGTTTTCTCCCAGTTGGTGTTTGGCCTTTTGATTTCCCTAACAGTGTTTTTCAAAGAGCAGAAGAATTTAATTTTGATGAAGAAGTGCTTCTATCATTTTTAAACAAATATTTTAGTGTTCTGTATTTTGCATTCTATATTCAGAGTAGATAAAAAAATTAGTGATAGCTTAGATTTAATATTATTAGAAGTTATTCTACAGTGAAAATGTTCTTAACTGCCTAAAACATGTTTGCTTAAGACACACTTTGTGAAGGTAATGACTTAAGGTGAACCCCTTCAAAAATGGAAAATGAACAAACAGTTTTGCATTTAAGCATATTTTTAAAGACTCATAAAATTATACAGCAATATGAGAGTAATTGTTGGAATGGAGAGAACTGGAATTACTTGGACTAAAAACCAGCTGTGCCACTTATCACACTGTATACCCTTAAGCAAATCTCTTCATCTTTCAGAGCCTTCTTTTCCTCACCTGTACATTAATGATATTATATACTTCACAGATGTTTGTAATTATTGGCAACAGTGAACAAAATGTGGCTAGCACAGTACCTCATCCAGACTAGAATAAGGATAAAATGATAACAAAAATTTACTATGAGTGCAAGAATACAACTCAAATTGATGACTTCTCTAATAGGGTTATTCAATTTATGGATGATGTCCTCAGTTCTTTTTTAAGCGTAGCATGCATTTTCAAATGCTATTTTTGTTTTTATAATAAGAGGAAAGGTTAGTACTACTTGGGAGAAAGTGAAATGTATTATTCCTAGCAATTAAACCCACAAGATTCTTTGCTATTGGTATCATTTCTTGAAAATAATTAAGGTGATAAAACACCCATTGGGATGCACTAGTAATAAGTTGGAGGATTAGATATATAGTTGTACTGGGACTAGGGGGTTTTATCTCATTCTATGTATATTTGAGTACCTAGCATATTTTTGATACCAAATGAATATTAATAATAAGGGCAGTAATCATTTCAATTTAGTTTTCTATATATAATACAGATGTAGCAGAAATTTCTGCTGAACTTTTTCTCCTAATGCAAATTCTGAGTATTACTCCCAATGTATCCCTGCTATTGACCTAATCTATGTTCTCCAACAATTATTTAATATCTTTGTACCTATGATTCCATCTATAAAATGGGGACAATAATATAGACCTATTTAATTATTCAGTTCTTCAGAATGCTAAGACACTTTATTAAAGTTAATTATGTGAAAGGTACTTTAAGTTCAGTCTATTATTAAACTCATTTTTGTGACTGTACAATATGACATTTCACTTACACATGGCACTGCACTGAACATGGAATATAAAAATAAAATAAATTCAAGATATCTGAAGAGTAGGAAGCTGGCAATAGAGGTGTACGTTTTTAGCATAATAGAAGGATTATTCAAAACTGCTAGATGTGATTATTTAAATGTGAAAGAATTACCTCAAGACTTTTAGCCTCTCCTTCATACAGTTTAAAACTAACTGAAATAAAAATGAAATAGTTTTAAAATTTCTATGTTTTACTTATATATTGACATTTATAATTTTTAATGTGCCAGAATATTTATTATAGTTAATGTTTGAATTATTAATGAAGATATATTGAAAAATATTTATTTTTAAGTTTCAGTAAAAGTGCTATATTGAAAAATAAAATGTCTACCATGGAAAAAATATATAATAAAATAAATACAGTTAATGAAGTGTTTTTGTCTTTAAAATGAAAATTAATTAATATGATCACTGAACTAATATTATTATATATCAGGCTCTATGCTAGGCACCTTATGCTTGTAATCTTGTTTATAATCCTTTGAAGAAATTCTGTGAAATAGAGATTAATAATTCAAATAATAAAGTTACCTATCCATGATAGAATCAAACTCTTTCCATCTTTGTAAATCCACAGTCTAGCCTTCCTTCTTATAATTTTCTTCAAGTAATTAATGTCATTCTTACTTCTATTGTTTTAGCAAACATCACATACTAAAATATGAACTTATCAATAGAGGCATATCTCCCTCCCTCCCTCCCTGCCTGCCTCCCCCTTTCTCTCTCTGTCTCTCCCTCCATCTCTTTTTCACACAACCCAGATCAACCACAACAGAGTTGGCTACATCATTTGTAGGGTCCCGTGCAAGATGAAAATGTAGAGGCCCTTGTGAAAACGCAGCAACAATTGTTGCTAACAGTGCTAAAATATAAAGCTTTTTTCCTTTCTTCCTCAGTCTGCCTCTAGACTTGTTATGGTCTTTGGTGTTTTCTCTTTAATGTCATGCCAAGTAAAGAAAAGTTACAAATGTTAAATTATTAGCATGAATTTAGTAAACTTTATTTCAATTTCAAAAAATAAAATAACAGACAAAAGGGAGTTTATCAAATTATGGAAGCACTACTCCAAAAAATTCTGTCCAGGAACATTTATCTTATCTAATCCTAACAACAAACTCTGTTGTTCCTCCAGTGTCTAGAAAGATATATCAATGAGCATAGATTTGTTAAATGACATAACCAAGGCCTCTTTGTTAACGAAGAAAATGAAGGAAAAATATGCTTAATCATATTCGTATCTCATAAAACTAAACTCTATATTCTTTGTTTTGACCTTTAGCATTAATATAGTACTGTCGTCTTCGCTACAAAAATATTACACTCATACTGTTAATTATAGTCTATAAATTACGTTAGTTATATTTTCCTATGTATCACCATATTTTTAACACCTTTTAGTAGAAGAACATCTTTGAAATACATATTTCAGAGTTTGTGCATGCTTGTACCAGAAGAGTGGAAATGCTCCACAAAAATAACTCAATTATTGCACTTCTTGATGCAAACACATTCTACACTGACTACCTTTGGCTTACAGATGAGTAAAGAATTACTGAAAAAAAAGGAAATATGGGTTGCCCTATCTTTTCCTTTCCTTCAATGTCATCTTTATCATTTTAACTGGAGGCCTAATGCTGGGGAGTAACATGAGTAAGCAAGGATATGATAAGATCCCTTGGCAGTTTGTGTTTCTTAAAGTGATTACCTTTTCTCTGCATTTGAAGCAAATTCTGGTTGAACAGAAAGTTTTTTCCACCCCCCGCCACCCCCCCTGCCCCACCCCACCTCCACTCACTTTGTCTTAAACTCTACAGGTTTACTCCATTGTTCCATTAGACTTCACTTACAAAACACAAGTTCAAGGATAACATTATTAATAATTTGAACATGGCTACTGCAGAGCACAAATGACACACTCTGTGAAGCTGGCTCTTTGCCCTGGTCTACTTTCCTGCACTTTTAAATTTCAGACTCTTATTTGAGGCTCTGCTATTTGGTTTTCCTGGTCAAACTCAGCCAAATGTTTCAGTTAGATGCAGCATCTACCTGAGAGCCTGGCATTTAGAAAAGAATCAATAACAGTTGTTGTTATTATTGTTATTATTTATTATTCTTATTATGCAACACTCCCTTTCTCATGGGTATCTTTCAATTATAACTATTCTAGTGTTATTGTTTATTGTAACTGCATATTCAAATCATATGTAAATAGTTCCATATTCATTAACTTTTTTCTTAAATATGATCAGGTTGACTCTGGGCAAATCCAATCCAAGACACAACTGCCTTCCTTTGTAATATTTAGCCTAAAACTCAAGGTGAAATGAAATCATTTGGTCTGAATCTTAGTCATAGAAAAAAGTTTTAGCGATAACAAGTGTTTACAGTTTTAGTTTTTCCTGTCTGAGTAAATAACTTCAAGTAGACCAAGATTAGGAAACAGAAGCATACATATTTACTGATGAAATCGAATTTCGTAGGCAAAACAGCAGTGAGTAGCACGAAGTAACTTAAGAAGGGCCACAGGGTCTTATTCACCCCAAGGAAAAAAAACAATGAATGTATAACTGTAGAATTAAATAATTGGTAGTGAATGAAGTAGTGGGAATTAGGAAAGGAGAGAAGAGAGTTAATCCATACGGTCGAAGTCAGTTTCTTAGGCTCTCTAAACTATATTTCTCTTTGTTTCTGAGTTCTTAAAGAGCAGGAAACAAGCCTTATTATGATTGTCTCCCCCAGTGCTTAACGAGTGGCTTGCACCCAGTCGACACTCCTTAGCTGTTTGTTTTATTCATTCCACAGGAAAATGCAAGACCAGCTTAGGCAAAAATGATATGAATTGAGAACATACTGACACCCTCAAATAGCTGTCAAGGATTTAGAGGCCATGTCTTAAATGGTTTGGACATCTGGTGAAGTAACACAAAAATAGAAACACCAGTAGGATTTTTCAAAACTGAAGGAGAAAGAAAGAGGTCCAGAAGCAGCCCTTGAAATCCCTGTAGGAGCATAACAAAGAAAAGACTTTTTAAATAGAAGCCTTGAACAGAAAACTTCATATGCTCCTGGAGTTTAAAAAGGTGGAAAGAGTTCATTTCTCTGATAACATGAGGAAGGTCTTTTTTTCTCTGTTGACATAAGGAATGCTAATATGACAAGATCACAGAAATAAGTTCCCCTTTGCAAATATGCAATCAAACCCTCACCCTTTAGTAACTCTTATCTGTGTCTCTCCATCAGTATTTTCCCATTTGTCTATGGGTAGAATGATCTGCTTGGGTAATGCCTGTAATTGTATTTGTTAGGCTTTTCACAAATTAAAAATTTATTGGAAAAATAGCCCTGAAGTTGTGAATAATTTATATTAATAACTCTTACGTATTATAAAGAATAAATTAATTTACCAAAAATTATAATTACAGAATATCTAAGCAAAGTTCTCTAACTTTAAAGTTATTTAACAATGATTTTGCTTGGGAAATAAACATAATGGTAAGATTAAATCTTGGTCCTAATACAACTCCTTGTAACACTTTCTTCAGTTTAGCAGTTTTTCAAAGTTTTGAAAGACACAGATGCTACATTCTAAGATATCAAGGTCATCTTAGAATTTAGCTGTCATCTCTAGCCCATTTTAAATCTTGAACCCATGATGTGCTGTATCTTCAGTGGTTAGAAATAGCAAAAGGATTTTGCTTGCTTTCCTCATCTCTCGGTTGAAGAATGAAAATCTTCAACATTTTTGAATTGTTAACAAATGAAATGAATGCAGAGAAGCCCAGAAACTCACTGACTTACCCAGAACCCACTTACTAATTCTGTTTTCTTTTTATTTATGTTAGAGGTTTTTTTTTTCTCTTTTGTCATGTTTTTGGTATTTCTGAGCTCACAATATGAATATTTCCCAGATAGTTAGATGCAAAACTTGTGAAGATAATGCTTAAAGATGGAGCATTAAACCTAGGAAAAGACAAGTTTTATTGTTTTCTCCTATGACGAGATCCTCTAGTTTGAGTGACTTCATGGTCTGGTTACATAGGCGGTTTGACAAATGCAACTTCTAAGAATGAGACCTCCATATAGTTTATCAATCATCTAATAATTTGACCAGGAGTGTGCCCCCACAGAGGCAGAACTTTCTGAGAATGACTGTGGCTAGATGATACAGATTTTTCAATTTGACATTCATTAGAAAAATTCTATAATAGTTTGTAGGTAATGTGAACAAAAAGTGACTAAAAACTGAAGAAAATAGAGCACACACCACTGCATTTTCTTTCATAAGAACATATCTTTTTAGGTCTCAGATATTGGAGACAGAATGCAATTAATATATTATCTAATATTTAGAAGAGTTCTTTGAAATTTGTTCACTTGGGTTCTAGCCAACAACCTTCTTTCCCTGCAAAGAAACAGGAAAGAAGAGGCCCGTTTATGTTATTTTGTAATATTTTTGGACATTACTCCTAAAACAATTATTCAAATATTTGAATCTCTAGTTTGGGAAATAAACTAAGGGAAAATGTTTGTCATGCAGTTTTTTTTCCAGAATGAATTATTCAACCTATATACCCTTAAGTAATTTATGATCAATTGGAAAAGACAGGGCCATGAAAACACAAGGTATAATATAATTGTTCCATAAGATAGTAACTAGGCATATTGAGAATTCAGGGGAGGAGAAGACTCTTAGAAATTTTAATTTTACACTTTTAAATGCTGTTTCAGTTTGCTAAAAGCTGCTGGGAGCAATATACAAAAATGGGTTGACTTTTATAATGAGAATTTATTAGGTTAAAAACTTACTGTCCTGAGGCTGGGAAAAATGTCCTAATCAAGCCATTTGGTGAAGCTCTGTCTGCCTGAAGTCCAGCTGCTGGCAATCCTGGACTCCTGCCACATAGCAAGGCACAATGGCAACTCTGCCAGTCTCTGCCTTCTCTTCCAGGCTCACTTTCTCCCCAACCTCAGTTGTGGGTGCTTAGGCACATGGCGGTGTCCACTGGTCTCTCCCCTCTCCTCCAGGTCTCGTTGCTAGCTTTGCTTCAGGCTACTTTGTGGCTTTTCTCTCTCTTAGTTTCATTGATTTTAACTTCTGAAGGCTTCTCTCTGTCATTGTGGCTTTTCTCTGTGTCTGTGGATTTTATTCCTCCATTTATAAAGAACTCCAGTAAAAGGATTAAGATCCACCCAGGGTCATGCCCTACTGAAGTGATCTAATCAAAAGAAAGTTTCCTTAACTGGATCTACTCTATAGGTCCCATCTATAATAGATTTACACACACAGGAATGGATTAGCATTAAGGACATGATCTTTTGAGGTCCACCCAGCTTCAAACCATCACAAATGATTTACTCAAAAGAGAAATATGGGGGGAGTGGATGTGGCTCAAGTGGTTGCATGCCCACCTCCCACATGGGAGGTCCTGGGTTCAGTTCCCAATGCCTCCTAAAGAAAACAAACAAACAATGAGCACAAAGAAAAAAGCACTAGAAAACAAGCAGGGAGTGGATGTGGCACAAGAATTTGGGCACCTGCCTTCCACATGGGAGGTCCCAGGTTGAGTTCCTGGTGCCTTTTAAAGAAAAAACAAGCAGACAATGAGCAAGAAAAAGAATGAGCAGACAATGAGCAGACAATGAGCATGCAACAAGCGAAAAAAAACTCCACAATGAACAAGAGAACAAGTGCAAACAACAAGCAAAACAGAAAGCAAACAGATGAGGGAGCCATCTTGTCAGAGGGCGGGGGTGGGTGGGAGGATATAAATAAAATAAAAATTTAAAAAAATATAGACTTAAAAAAATTTTTTTTAAAAAAGAGAAGTATGGTTTTCCTTTAGCAGGATGGATGTGTGGAGACATTATATTTCCAGCGTAGTGAATGATGAGAGGACAAATAATGGTTTGGGGATGTGAAGGTAGTCTATTGCAGTTCAATGATGATGTGCACTGATTCAATTTAAAGCATCTTATACAAGTAAATAAATTTCATTTTATTAGACCTTCATTGTGTGAAAATCATTGCACTAGAAAATGTTATTTACAAACATATGCAAGCCTCTGTCCCTGTCCTCAAACACCTCCTTATGGTATATCTTTGACATGAATGAGTATGTCATTCTTGTAACTCTTAAGGTTCTCTGTAGATATAACCAAATTAAAACCAAAGAAGGATTTTATGGAGAAAAACAGATTCAGTCATCCAAGAACTCTTGAAAGAAATAATGTGGGTTCCAGTTCATAATCTCAAAGTTTTAAGAGCAGGTGAAAGATTAGGGAAGATTCAGTCCTATGAATCTTAGTTTTTGAGTTATTTATTTGTTTGTTTGTTTCTATTTTGCCAATTTCTCTAAAGAAGACTCTATAATGTTCTTGTGGCTATACCCCTGTATTATTAAAGCTCAGACTTTCTATCAATCAAAAATTGGCTGTTGAGGAAATTAGAAAGAGAGGTGGAATTAAAGTCATATCCCTTGGAGATCACAGAGTTGGCATTTATGTGGGATTGCAGGGTACATTGTGACAACAAAGCAAAAAAATTCAAAATTTGTCTTTCTGGGGAAAGTGATATTTTTGAACAACAAAATATAAGTACCCCAAATATTTCCTTCTGCTAATTGTCCCAATGCAATTCTATAAAATTACATTCATGTTTGAAATTATAAAGATGTCAATAAACAGAGAAATAGGCAAATTATATATTTACTGATTCTTTTACAATAAGTGTGGATAAGTGTGTATTTATTTATAAAAGTACATTACTCAATGGATTTTTTATTATGGAAATCTATCCCTTTACACATATTGAAATGATTATCTAGATTTGTTCTACTTTTATCTTAAATTGATATTTGTTGAATTCCAAATTAGGGAAAAATTTGTTTGCAACAGTAATACAATATCTGCTCATTTCCCTTAGGATCTTAGATGCAAAAATAGAATAAAAGTTCAAAGCTGCTAAATCAGCTCAATTGCATGACTTGGAAGAAGCCCCTGGTGGTGCCCTCTCTGACATGCTAAGACTTGTGCATTCTTTAAGCTATGTATTCATTCATCTTCTCTTTCAGTCATTCAGATAAGTGGGGAGATTGAACATGAATGCTGATTTACCTCTTGCATTATAGTAATTCCCTCCAGGGGAGCTTCTCAGCAAATAATTTCCCCTTTCAAGAAAGTATCATGGATGCCAGGGCCCTCAGATGCCATGCCATCACCCAGAAATCCTATCCCAAACCAAGGGCAAAGAGTGTTCTACGTCCAGCAGAAGAAAAAATCTTCTCCACAGCTGAGAAATCATGTCAAAGGCAGGAACTGACAACATGTGTAGCAACCCTGTTTTCTCTTAGTAAGCAAACAGGCAATCACATTTCTTGGTACTCTTACATCTATTTGGTGCAATGTGACTAGTCCTCACTAATGGATGGATAACAAAAGTAAAGTGTTACTTCTGGGCCTAGAGCAGGAATATGCCCAAGGACTATTTTTGTATGGTCATTGAGCTGAGAATAGTTTTTATGTTTTTAAAGGATTGTAAAAAAATATGTGTTTGTCCATATGTGTACTTATATGTGTATGTATATGAATGAATGGCGAACACATTATATACATATACATGGGAATATATATGTATATGTGTATAAGTGATTTATATAATATCTATTTTTATATAAAATAGATACCTCTGATGTCAATTTGATAACACAGGATTTATTTTAGCCCTCTACTTATCTTTGATTTATAGTTTCTTTTCCCAACAGTGAGACTCATGACTCCCCATGATACACAATTGATTGATTGATTTGTTAAAATCTAATTAGGCCATTTTATCAAGAGATTATAGCCTGTCTTCCATCTCTACCACTTTCTCTCAGATGCATTTTGCTTCTTTCTTTAAACCATTTTCATTTTTTTAGTTGTTTTCCTGTCTGTTGGTGCTACTTATTAAACTTCATTTTCTTTGGGCATCTTGTATTTTATTATTCATTTTTTGAGGCAATTATGTCTTTCTTTGTTACATTTCTCAATTTTTGCCCATTTTTTCCCTTAGTTTCTGGGTTTCTGATTTAAAGTGTTTTTGTTATATTCTCAAATGCTTGTTTGAGTATATACAATTCTGCTTAGAGGTAGAGGTTACAGTTTTTTCCTGCTTATTTATTTATTTATTTATTTATTTATTTATTTGTGATGGGGAAGGAGTTCCTTTTAGTTTTCTTTTTTATTTCAAATTAAAAAAATAAAACAACAGAAAAGAGGCAGCTTAACAAGTTATGGAAGCATTACTCCAAAAAATTCTGTCTAGCCTCATTTATTTCATCTAATTCTAAACTTGTTCCTCCAGTGTTCATAAAGACACACAGATGAGCACAGACTGGTTAAACGACATGATCAAGAGCTCCTTTTTAATGAAGAAAATGAAGAAGAAAAAAATGCTCAATCATATTTCATATCTCATAAAACCAAAGCCCATATTCTTTTTTTACCTTTAGCATTGATATAGCACCTTCTTTGCCTTTGCTACAAAAATACTATAATATTATTGTAGCTATAGTCTATACATTACATTAGTTATATTTTCCCCATGTAGCAACATATTCTTAACACCTTATAGTAGAACATTTCTTTATTTATATTACTAAACACAATCTTCAACTACTGCCAAAATCACTATTATATAGTCCCTAGATGATCCTCCAGCTGTCCTCCAGCTAACATTACCCTCTCTGGACAACACTTTTCAGCCAAAATCACATCCCTAAATCAGCAGTGCTTGTTACACTCATTATAATGTGCTACCATCAACTCCATCCATTATCACCTATTTACAATTGACCTTATTAAACATTCTACATTCATCCAAGTATCAGCTCCCCCTTCTCAAATCATATTCCATTTCCCACCAACCTACAATTCATAGTCCAACTCCATAAATCTATTTATCATAGTTAGTTCATGTGAGTGAGACCATACAATGCTCATCCTTTGCCGTTGGGCTTATTTCACTCAAAATAATGTCAAGATTCCCCCATGTTGTCATGTGTTTCCTCAATTCATTTCTTCTTACCAAGAAGAAATAACAATTAAAAATATTTATGCACCTAACCAGGGTGCCCCAAAATACACAAGACACGCATTGGCAAAACTGAAGGGAGAAATAGACACCTCTGCAATAATAGTTGGAGACATCAACATACCACTCTCAGCACTAGATAGAACATCTGGACAGAGGATAAATAAGGAAACAGAGAGCTTGAACAATATGATAAATGAACTAGACTTAACAGACATGTATAAAGCATTATACCCCAAAACAGCAGAATATACATTCTTCTCAAGTGTTAATGGATCTTTCTCCAGGATTGACCATATGTTTCAACATAAGTCA
>JAQZBX010016959.1:0-35990 GCA_029593785.1 Cabassous unicinctus
CACCTTTGTCAAAATTTAATTGTCCGTAGATCTGTGGGTCCATTTCTTGACTCTTTATTCTGTTCCATTAATCTATTTTTTTTTTTAAGACTTATTTATTTACTTTATCCATTTTAAGCCTCCCCCTTCCCCATTTGCTGTTTTGTGTCCATTTGCTGGGCGATTCTCTGTGTCTGTTTCCTGCCATCTCTTCTCATCCTTCTCCTCCAGTCTTCACCAGGATTAGATCCTGGAGACCTCCGATGTAGGAGAGAGGTGTTCTGCCACCTGCGCCACCTCGGTTCCTGTTTTTTTTTGGGAGCTTTCGGAGCATCTCGTCTTGTCTCTCCCCTGCGTCTCTCTCCTGTTACATCATCATCTTGCTGCATGGCTCCCGGGGCCTGGCAGCTCACCAGCACACAGAGCCTGGCAGCCCATGCGCCTTCTATATATATATTTTTAATTTTACCAGGAGGTCCTGGGGATCGAACCCAGGTCCCTCCATATGGCAGACGGACGCCCAACCATTTGAGCCACATCAGCCCCCATTAGTCTATTTTCTATCTTTGCACCAGTACTACACTGTATTGATTACTGTAAGATTATACTAAGTCTTGAAATCACTTAGTGTTAGTCCACCAACTTTTTTCTTGTTTTTCAAAATTATTTTGGCTGTTTTAAGTACTTTGCATTTCCATATCAATGCAAATACATATCAAATATTTTGCATTTCCTTATCAATTTCAACAAAAAGCCTGCTGGGATTTTAACTGAGATTTCATTGAATCTACAGATCAATTTGGGGAGAATTCACACCTTAAGAGTATTGAGTCTTTTGACATCTTAACAGTATTGAGTCTTTTGACCCAAAAATAAGGTATATTTCTACATTTATTGAGGTCTTCTTTAATGTCTTTCAGTACTTTTTTTGAAGTTTCTAATGTACAGGGTTTTGCACATTGTTTGTCAGATTTTCCCTAACTATTTTGTATTTTTGATGCTCTAGTTAATGGTATTTAAAATTTTTCTATTTCCAATTATTCTTGACCAGGGTATAGAAATAGACTTGGTTTTTATATATTGATTGTATATACTGCAACCTTACTAAACTCATGTATTAGTTCTAGTAGTTTTTTTTTTTTTTTTTTGAGAGAGATTCCCCAAGATTTACAGCATGTAACCTTTGTCTGCTAATAAAGTCATATTTATTTTTTTCTCTTCCAATCTCAATGCCTTTCATACAATGTTGAACAGAAGTGATGAGAGTGGGCATCCTGACCTTGTTCCTGACCTTAGTTGGAAAGTGTACAGTTTTTTACTGTTGAGTATGATGTTAGCTGTACATTTTTTGTAGATGCTTGTTTTTAAGGTTCTTTCTAATCCTAGCTTTTTTTTTTTTAAGATTTATTTTTGTTTATTTATTTCTTACCCGCCCCCGTCCCCCCCGCCGTTTTCTGCTCTCTGCGTGTTCTTCTGTGTCTGCTTGTCTTCTCTTTAGGTGGCACCAGACACCGATCCTGGGACCTTCTGGAGTGGGAGAGGGGCGCTTAATCTCTTGTGCCACCTCAGTTCCCTGGTCTGCTACGTCTCTTGTTGTCTCTTCTCTGTGTTTCTTTTTGTTGTGTCATCTTGCTAAACCAGCTCTCTGCACGAGCCAGCACTCCTGCGTGGGCCAGCACTTCGTGTGGGCCAGCATTCTGCTCAGGCCAGCTTGCCACATGGGCCAGCTTGCCTTTCACCAGGAGGCCCTGGGAATCGAACCCTGGACCTCCTATTTGATAGATGGGAGCCCAATCGCATGAGCCACATCCGTTTCCCAATTCTAGCTTTTTGAGAGTTTTTTTTCAGGAACTGATTTTGGATTTTGTCAAATGCTTTTTCAGTGTCTATAGGAATCATAATATAGTTTTTATTTTGTTAATATGGCAAATTGAATAGACTGCTTTTTTAATGTTAAACAAGTGCTGGGGAAAACCTCAGTTGGTCATAATGTATTCTCTTTTATACATAGTGCTGCATTTGATTTTCTGGAATTTTTATTAAAATTTTTGGATCTATTCTCACAAGGGATATTGCTCTGTAGTTTCTTTTCTTGTAATGTTTTTGTTTGGCTTTGGTGTGAGGGTAATGCAGCCCCATAGAATGCCTTAGGAAGTATTCCCAATGTTTCAATTTTATGGAAGAGTTTGTGTAGAACTGGCCTTATTTTTTCCTTAAATTTGGGTAGAATGAGCCAGAAGCTATACGGGTCTAGAGTTGTCTTTTTGAGAAGATTTTTAGTTATAAATTAAATTTCTCTGTTAGATATAGGGTTAGTCAGGTTAACTATTTCTTCTTGGGTAAGGTTTGCTAGTTTGTGTCTTTCAAGGAATTTATCCTATTTATTCAAGTTGTCAAATTTAATATCTGTAGAATCAATTCCTGAAACTTGTTCAAGTTTTCTATATTCTTTCTGATTTTCTGTCTACTTGTCCTATCAATTTTTGAGAAAAGGATATTGAAATCTATGATAATAATTGTGGATTTGTCTAGTGTTCTTGCTATTCTATCAGTTTTTGTTTCATGCATTTTGTTCTTTCTCTGTTTGAAACCCTGGTATCACGGATTTGCATTTGTGTGCACCAGACAATGAACAAGGATTGGCAAAACTTCTGCTCTGGCAAACCCTTTATTTTCAGTACTAGAGAGTGAGCTTTTTTTTTTTTTTTTTTTTTTTTTAGGAGTTTCCAGGGATTGAACCCAGGACCTCTCACATGTGAAGTATGTGGGGTAACCACTGAGCTACACTTGCTCCTACTTTGTGCATTTTGAAACTCTGATAGTATGTGCATAAAGATTTAGGATTATTGTATTCTTTTGATAAATTGACCACTTTACTTTTATGAAATAAACTTCTTTATCCCTGGTAATATTTTTCCCCCTGAATCTTCTTTAATATTAATATAGCAAACTTTCTTTTAATTAGTGTTTATATGGTATATCTTTTCCCGTCATCTTAACTTTTATTTATTTAATCTATTTATGTTTGAATTGCATTCTTTTTGTAGTCAGCATGGAGTTGGGTCATTTTAAAATGTCTTTTAAATTGGAATATTTAAACCATTTATATTCAATGTGACTGTTGATGTGATTAGGTTTAAGTTTATTGTCTTGTTGTGTTCCATCTGTTCTTTTCTCCCTTTTCTTTCTTCTGCCTTCTCTTGAATTGATTGTTTTACCTTCTTTTACCTTCTTTGCTGATTTATAGCTTGAATTCTTTGTTTTGTCATTACAGTGGTTGTTCTAGGGTTTATAGTAAACATCTTTAACTTGTCCCAGTCTATCTTCAAGTGATATTATACCACTTCATGTATTCTATAAGAATCAAATAGTATAGTTTTATTTCTCTTCTCCTGGCCTTTATGCTATTGTTGTTATACATTTTAATTATGTATTTGTTCTCACATCATAATATCTTGTTATAATTTTTGTTTAAACAGTGCCAATTACCTTTAATGATATTTAATAAGAAAATATCTTATTTATGTATACATACAAGTACCATCTCTGATGCTCTTCATTCCTCTGTGTGGATCCATATTGTTTCTTTTCGTATGTTTCTGTGCTGCAAGTTCTCTACTCTTATCTTCTGAATGTCTGATTTGCCTTTAATCCTATACAGCTTAGTGTTTTCATCTCTGACACTGTAGTTTTAACGTCTAAATATTAAATACGCATTTTTGGTAGCTTCTTTGTCTCTACTTCACTTTTGGGACATATGGAATTCTGTTATATTTTGTTTGTTTTAATGTCCTTGGTCTGCTAATTTTAACATCTGTGTCAGTTCTGGACTGGTTTCTATTGACTGATTTTTCTTCTCATAACAGGCTTTAATTTTGGCTTCTTTGCAAACCTGGTAATTTTTTAATTGTTCATTTATTTTATTTTATTTTTTTCCTTTTTAATTATATTTGTTTTTATTTTCCTTTACACCGTGGAGTTTACCTGTGTAATGCTGGATATTTTTGTATGCCTATAAATATTCTTAACCTTTGTTCTGGCACACAGCTAAGATACGTGGGGATATTTTGTTCCATTTGATGTCTTGCTTCTAAGAGTTGTTAAGTGGGACCAGAGCCATAATTGGTCCAAGGCTAATTCTTCCACACTACTGAGGACAAACCCTTCTGCATACTCTACCCCATGCCTTGTGAGTTATGCAGCCCTCCAGTCTGGTTGTTGGAAACAGGTGCTATTCTTGGCTCAGCCCTTTGTGAGTGCTGGATACTCTTTCCTCTAATTCTCTTGAATGGTTCTTTTGCTGGCCTCAGGTAGTTTTCTCGCAAGCCCGTGCTGTTCAGAATTCTGCTGAGTACTTAATGTGGACTCTTCACAGACCTCCCTTCTTACCCTGCACAGCTCTCTCCTTTCCACCTTGGTCTCTCAACTCTGTATCCTCAACTCAGGGAGTCAGCTGGGCCCTTCTTAGGCTTTCCTGCCCTATGCCAGGCCTGGAAACTCTTTCAAGGCAGTACACTGGGACAATGGTTTCCCATCTCTCAGAAGTCACTGTCCTTGATTGCCTGTTTCTTGAAAATAATTATTCCATGTGTTTTGTCCTTTTGTTGTTGTTGTTGTTGTTGTTGTTATTCTTTTGTTTTGTTGGTTGTTTTAGACAGGAGGGTAAAGCCGGCCCGTGCTACTCTACCTTGGCTAGAAGTGGAACATCATTTCTTTCATTTGTTCAATGTTGGCACCTAAGACGGAATTTAACAGGATACCCTGCAGGCAAATAAGAAGTACCTGGGGTTGCATTTAGTCCTTGGGCCACCACTTTGTAATCTCTGGGGGAGTAGATCACAAGGGCAGGCAAAAATGGTACTTTTGATAAAGTGTAGTAGGAATTGCTACGGGAGCTCAAGAGAGGCTCTTAGCCCAGGCTAGGCTTTTGAATAATGCCTTCTTGGAGGAAATGACAACTGAGTGAGTCTTATCAAATAAAGAAGAGGTGGTGGAGGGGAGATGATAGTTCAGGTCCAAGGTCCACCATGAATAAAGACATATTTGTTTGGAATGACATGAAATGTGACGGAAACTACAAGCAGTCTGATTTTACCAAAGCATAATAGGAAAATAAGAAATAGTAGGGTGAGACTGGAGAAAGAAGCAGCCAGCTCCTGGAAAGCCTCTTATATCATAGAACCAATTTAACTTTATCTTGTAAGCAATGGAGAACCACTGAAGGGTTTCAATCAGGGCAATGATATAGTCACGTGAGCATTTCTGAGAGATCGTTTTGGTGATGGTGTAGAGAAGCAAAGACTGAGTTCAGGGAACCCAGTTAGGAGGTCATTACTTTAGCTCAGGGAAGACATGGTAGGACCTGAACTATGATGATGGGGTTATGGATGGACATTCACGGAGAGATAGGAGGATTAATTAGGATGTAAAATGTCAGAACATCTTGACTCACTGTGTGTGAGGGAGTGAGGCAGTAGGTGTGGATATAAAATAAGTCCCAGGCTTTTGGCTAGAATTACCACATGAAAAATATGAGGACCAACTGTTACAAGCTATTATGGAGGGAGGAATGGTTCTTGAGTTGGCCATGAGAAGATGATTTCTGTCAGGACCTGTCTTTGATCCTTGTTCTCACTCCCCTCGTCTCCTCCGTTCATCCCTTTTGAAGTCAAGACTTGTCCACGTGGTTGGACAAGAAAACATGAGAATCTACTACTTGTTTTCTGGAGACTTTATCTCAAAATCGGGTTCCCATTCACAGAACTCTAATCATTGGTACTTTATCAACAGTCTCTCATAATTTGGGGAAAGCAGTTTAGGGCTTCCCTATGAAGTTGTGCAGATTGTATGTGGTTCTACATTAAAGTGATCACTCATATCATAGTGCAGTGAACGGTGCTCCCTAGAACTGGACAGTATACAGTCTAAGCAGTAGTTTGTGGTGGTGCATTGCTGTGTTACAGAAAGAACTTAATCTTGGCTCTAATTTATCATTTCTATACTGCGTGACCTTAGTCAAGTCACTTATGCTTCGCGACCTTGAGTTTACTTTTTTATACAGTTGGCATGATAATAACTACCTTATAGGGATGGGTGTAAGGATAAAAACTGTTATTAATTCTAAAAGTGTCTGTGATTATTCATATTTGTATCCCTTTTAAATTTATTTGCTAATATTGGGGAGATTTGATGACAAGCTTTGGATGATGTATTTGCTCCATGGCAAAGGTAGCTGTGTCCAAAGTGAAGGAGAAGGAAAACCAAATTGAGATTTAGAACTAGAACTTTCTGCTGCCTTTTCCCCTTTCCCCATCCACCTGATGCCTACATCTTCTGAAGGCTTTCTAAAGAGGCTGGACTGAGTATAAAAATGAGATGTGAAGGCCAAAAAGGCAGTGATTTTCAACCCTGGATGCACATTAGAATCACATGAGAAGCTTTTAAAAAAAATACAAATGTCTGGGTCCATCCTCAGAGATTGTGATTTGACTGGTTTGGGGTGTGACCTGAGTATCAACATTTTTTAATGCTCTCACCATTCTAATGTACGTGTGGGATTGATAATCACTGATCTAATGGGAAGCTAGCATTAAAAATTGGTGCTGGGGGCAGGGAAGGGTTCTTTTTTTGTTTTGAGATTAGTGTTTTCTGTTACTTAGGGAGGCTGGACTGGAACATGAGTTTGAAGATAAGAAGGGAGGCAAAGGAAGTAGATTTTTCCAATCTCTGAGCATTTTGCTTTTAGAGTCTTGTGTCTTGTTATGAGAAAAATGTTGAAATGTCATTTAAATAAATATATCAATAAAAAGACGCTCTGTTTCTGTGATGAATGAAATTGGCAGCTGGGGCCTCCCTTTCTGTTCTAAGGATGGCCAGGAGCAGTACTATACTGAAAATAGTTGAGTTTAGGATGAGCCAAGAGGTTAGTGTGTGGCTAAAATAGGATTGCCAGATTTAGCAAATAAAAATATGGGGCACTCATTTAAATTTGGATTTCAGGTAAACAATGGATTCTTTTTAGTATAAGTATGCCCATGCAATATTTGGGACACATATATATCAATACTAAAATATTTTTTATTGCCTATCTTAAATTCAAATTTAACTGGGTGTCCTGTATTTTCTTTGGTCACTCTTGGATGAAACTACTTAGTGAAGCTGGGAGAAGAAACCAAAGCAACTCAGGGTGAGCTGCTCTAGGAATCAAGTCATGTTTTGACTATAATCATAAATGTGTTTGTCATTGGCTTAGGTTCTTGGTATTAGTCTGGCTTTGAAAGAAAGAACTGAAAACTAAGTAGCCCACAAAGCTGTTTTAATAATGTGATCTATTACATTGATATAGCACATTTGCTTTTCCAAAGTGATTTCACAATCCATTCTCTTACTTTACCCTCCAAACCACCAGAAGTTTAGCTCACATTAGCCAGTTTGACAATGGAAAAAAACCAAGGGCTAGAGAAAAGAGACTTTTCTTAAAGTCTCCAGATGAGTTTGTATTAAATCAAGGCCTAGAATCTACTTTTTCCTCCCCTACTTCCAGCCCATAGTCTTCTCTAGATGAGGAAACAATCTGTTAAAATAGAGATGCCAAGGTTCAGTGTGTGTGTGTGTGTGTGTGTGTGTGTGTGTGTGTACATAGACTCTCAGCAACGAGGACCAGAAATTATAAATTAAGCCAGGTTAACCTTCCTACTCCCCATAACATAGCTGAAACTGAATCAAAATAAGCCTTGGATATCACAGCTCTGTTCAAGGCAGTTCTTTCCATCATGCTCCCTTCACTTTTGTTCTTGCTTTCCATCCTGTCACTGCCTCTCTTAGCTTCTTAGCTCTTGGATTTATCTTCCGTATCTGGCTCCATGAGGACAGATTTCAGGTTCTTCAGTTCCACTGCTGTCATTCTTTAGAGGCAACTTGACTTGCCCTCGTCCTCTGGTTCTGCCTGTTCCTGCCGTCTTGACTGAGCTCCAGCCCTGGGGACCCCAACCTGCTGTCTTCTTGGTGAGCTAACATTCTAGTCAGGACAGGGCTTTGGAAAGAAGCAGTAGGGCAGAAACCACCTAGAGAACCCCTGCAAGCTGGCCTGCAGACTATTTCTGACAGACTTGTGGTTGTCACCCCCTGCCATAAACTTTACTGCTAGCCCACCTAGCTCTCAGCCTGGAGGAGTAGGACACAGACCACAGATTACATCCTTGAAGGTAGGAATCTCCATGGTGACTGGCTTTGAGTGTTTACTTAGGTTCAAGAATATAAGATCCCTGAAGTTTGTTTACTTGATCAACTACCAGGAAAGTTTTACTCAACATTTTAATTTTATTAATTTGTTTTCCTTTCCTTTTTCTCTCATTCTTTTCTTTTTCCTCCCCCTTTCCTTTCTTTCTTCCTCCTTCTCTCTGCTACCTTTCTTTCTGCCTCTCTCCTTCTAAGAAAATCTTGAGTCACTTGAATGGAAATAAGGAATGTACCACAGTATGGAAGACACAGCTCCTTCAAGCAATACTTGATTCTTTTCCAGTTCACGATGATTGTGCCAAAACTTGGAACGGAACCAAACTTGGAAATGTCCCTAATAAGAATACATTTTTATCAATTGCTTTGAGTAAGGATGGAATGATGTGACTGTTTGAACTGGAAATTTTTATTCACCCTGATACTAATGGGAAAAATATAACAATCACTTGAATACTAGTCAAAAAAATTCCTTGTTTTCACCTCCAAATCTAAAAATGTTAGGAGGAAATAACATATGGAAGTACAAATTATGTATCATAGTATCAAATAATTTTGGAGTTAGAAAGGGCATTAGAAACTCAGATGTTAAATGAGGTAGAGTCAGGACAAAACTCAAGGCCTTTGGGTACCAGTGTGATGATCTGTCTGTTGCCATATACTTTTCTTTTCTGAATTTCTCATTTCACTCTGTGAGGTTGAGAAGTTTCAGAATAACTTGATGGTTTAGATCAGTGGAAATACCTTAGCTAAAAGCCTAGCTTTTCATTCCATTTGGGATAGGACTGATTCTCCATCGTGGGGTCAAGTCCAAACTCCTTAACTTGACATTTAAGGTTCTCCACAGGCTGGTTCTGCCTATTTTTCTGTCTTTATTCCTAGTGCATGTCATCTGCTTCTCCAAGCTGGTCCCTGCTGCCCACTGGACCTTCTTCATGTCCTTCCTGCCCTGAGTCTTTCCTTTCCCTGGGATAGACTCCTCCGCCTGCACTGTCAGCATCCTACCTAATCTCAAGGCCTGGCTCAGATTTCACCTTCTCTTTTTCTGACATCATCTGATCTCCTAGACCACTTTTGTAAGATGTATTTTATGCTAAGGATGATATTAAAAATACTGGGCACTAATTGATCCAAGCTGTTACTAGCTATAGAGTTAGTACAGGGTCCCGAGGTCCCCTTTTGAGCCAGATATTTCCCTCTAATTGCTAATGGTGAGGGGTCTTTGGAGTCTGGGACAGGGGCCAGAGTAGTCAGGGCAGTAGGGGTTACTGAGGTGGGCAGGCTTTTGGACAGATGCCATTGACCACCCAGAATAGAGGTGCGTGGTCGGTTGTAACAACTGGCACAGACTTAACAGTGCCATCTAGATGAAGATCATTTCTCCATATACTGTTTTACTTTGTTAGCCTGAATTATTTACCCCAACAAATACATGTTTTTAATCTTAATTTGCATCCTTGTTTGTGTGAACCCATTGTAAATAGTATCTTTGACTGTGTTAAGGCCAGGAAGGGTGTGGTCTCCTGTGTGAATAGGATCTGTAGGGGTCCAAAGAGGTGTGGCCAACTGAACCAGGGGGGACCTTAATCCGTATTACTCCAGGCCTTATAAAGAGAACCGGGAAGTCACAGAAGCCAGAAAAGAGAGGACATCGCCATGTGACAGGAGGCAGAGATAGAAGCTAGGGAGCCCCAAGGATTGCTGGCAGCCAGCACCAGAATACTACAGACTCTGGGAAAAAACAAGCCTTGCCCCTGTCTTGATTTTGCACTTCTCCTGACCTCAAAACCATGAACCAATAAATCCCCATTGTTTAAGCCAATCTATGGTGTGGTGTTTGTCATAGCAGCCTGGCAAATTAAGATACCTGCTTTCAATGTGTGTGTGTTTATGTGTGTGTTTCATATAATCTAAAAGCTAAAAATTTATTTCAGAAATCATCTATGTGAGGGATTCTTATCCTAGGGTCTGTACTATAGACTCAAAGGAGGTTCATATGCAAATTTTCAGAGACATCCAATGCAGAAAAGGTTAAGAACCACTGGGCTGCTCCAACACTTCCATTTTACAGATGAAGAAACTGTAGCCAAATGAGGTTGAGCATAACTGCTCAGCAATAGTTTCTAAGTGACGGTTTGCTGCCTGTTCCCACAGAAGATACATTGAAAGCATCCGTAAGGTGTTCCATGGCTCCATATTGATTGGTTTGCTGCATCCTTTTCTTCTGCAAGGGACTGTGGAGCCTGCTTGGTTGGTCGAAGCTCTTAGTGTGGTGAAGCAGGGAGCTGGTGGAGGTAAGAACTCTTATCTAAAGCTATGCATGATGCTTACATTGAAGTAATGTGTAGACTAAACAATCTATTGGGGAGGTGAGTTCTGAAACCCAGAGCAAGGAGTCTAAATTGGGTTGTCAGGCCCAAGAGAGGAGCTGAGGAGTTGCAAGCAGATGTTAATTTATCGAGAGTTTACTATCAAGTAGGTTCCTTACATCTATTGAGTTATTTAATCTTTACAACAATCTTATGAGGTTAGGAACTACCATCTTCCATTTTACAGATGAAGTACTTGAAGGCTTACATAAATCACCCAGGTTCATGCATTTAGGAGAACTAAGATTTGAACCGACCTGGTCTGCCTCTAGCATTTTCACTTCTAACCATTACACCATGCAAGGAAGAATAGGTTTAAGTGGGTGGTATAAGTGGACTGGGGTGGTGGAGGCTGGCAAATACCATCTTGATCAAGGGCTGCCACTTGTGATGCTGACCAGGTTTAAAGGGCCAGCAGTGGGGTGGACAGAATCTCTTGAGTCTGAAAGTAATCTGCATGATATTTATTTATTTATCCATTTAGGCCCTACCCTGGGAACACAAGATGAATCTACTTCCTGGTGATAGGGAGTATTCCAGTTCTTTCCAGAGGACTAGCGATCAGGCTTTCCTTAGGGAAAACTGATAATTTGACAGTTTGTCCCAGCGCTTTCCTTCCTGAACCATTTCTGCCCCTGGTTGCGTTTCTCCTTTCTCTCCTCCAGGGTCCAATGCCCTCATGCTTCCTTCTCCTCTGTCAAAATTTATACTCTAAGAAAATAAAGGAAACCCTTTCAGACTGAGCTGTCTGAGGGGACATAAGATAGTAAACTTCTTGGATGTTATTTTAAGGATGTTCTTTCCAGCTCTTCATTTTGATTTCCCGTGCCCCACCTGAGAAGTACACAGTCAGCACTACATAACATATGAATAACCTGCAAACACCCTCACCTCATTCTCAACCCAAGTCATGCCCTTCCCTTGGGACTGGCCTCTTGCTTTGCCTCCATTCACATTGGGTCTGATGATAACATTGATCTCTTCTCCGGCACTCCTGGCTGCTTGCTTTGTCCTCCCGGGCTGTGTCAGGATGAGCCTGGGTGGGAAGATGGGCAGTGCTTGGTTGACTTGTCCTGGGGCAGCTACTTAAGGCACTTGGCTTTGGGAAGACCCGGCATGAGTGTGACCATTTCTGAGTCCTACCAGTCTCCGGACGTGATATGCCTAGTCTCATTTAATCCTCAAAATAGCCTTATGTGGCAGGTACTAGTGACCTCCCTTTATAATCAAGGAACATGCAGATGGGAGAGTTTAAAATAATTTGCTCAAGGTCACACAGCTAATAAATGGCAGAGCTTGGATCCAACACTCATCTGAATCACTGCAAAGCTTACGTGTGCTATTTCTCAGGCTCTCACACCATGGATACAGAATCACATTGGTTAGTCCAAGGTGGCAAGGATAGGACCAGAAATAAAAAAGAAAAGCAAAAGGGGTAGAAGTTGAGTGGGCATTTAAATGGAGCAGCCAGGAAACACCACCACCACCAACAACAAAACGAGGTAAAGGGCAGAACTAGAAAGTCTAAGACAATTTCAGTCTTCAAGCTGGAATGCCTGAAGCTTTTTATTTTTTGGCTTTGAACTCCATGGTTTGTGGGAGGGATGGCCTGGTGCAGAGGCACAGGATGGGTGAGTACTCCCCAGCCATGCTTTGGTGCTCCCTTCTGGGCCTGTTCTACTTATGGTGACCACTTCACCTGATCCAGCTCCAGCCCCCAGGACACCAGCCCCAGCCTGGTCCAGCAGCTCCAAGGGGCTTGCTTCAGCTTGTGCAGCAGATGATGCTAAATGGGAACCAAAGCTGTAAGTCAAATGAGCAGAGCAGGCAGCCAGGGATTTAGGCATTAGCAAGTTTGTAGGGAAGGAAGTGTTTTCTCATTAAAGGTTAGGGGTGGGGGCAGGAGCCCTTTTCCGTGTTCCTAAAATTCTACTCCTGAATGGGCAGCTGCCTCTTTTCCATAAGCTTGAGGCTGGCTTCAGATAGATTTCTGTAGGTGATATTGGCTCCATGGCTGTTCACCTTCTGGTTTTCTGACCTCCTCTACAGTTCCTTTCTAGAAAAGAGTGATACGCTCCCCCCTTCTCCCACAACTCTGCGTACTTCTTGGCTGAAAATGCAAATGGAGTCTGCAGATGGCTTGGAGGAGCCCCCGTGGCCTCCGGCTTGGCTCTCGAGGCTGGAAAGGGAGGATTCCAGTTCTGTCCTGAATGGCTTACTAAACTCAACCTCACTTTTAGAGATTAGGGCTGTGGGTCTTGTTCTCCTCTGCTTCTGGGCTTTAGACTGTGTCTTGAGAACAGCATGGCTGAGAGAAAGGAAACAGGTGGACACCACGTGGGCTGGAGGAAGCTCAGGGTCACCAGCCCACCCTGGGGCTGGGAGGTAATCGCTCCCTTTGGAGTATGGTAATCATCAGATCGCTGAGATGTCAGGCGCTGAGAGCAGAAAGTTAGAGTCAAGGCTCGTTAGGTTTGAGATGAGGAACCAATTTACTACAGGGTAGAGTCGCTGTCGAGTCGCTGTCAATTCTTCTCCTTCTCCTCAGTTATAAGTTAGATGTTGAGAAGAATTACACATTATATTACACCAGGCAAAGTACACCATGCTTTACCCTTTGGAGGTGCTTTGATAGAGCCATAGAACTTTACAGCTGGGAAGACATCATCTGCTGCAGTGCATGTGCTGGTTTGGCAGAGAACGAATATTTATTGTAGCATACCGGCATTTACAGAGAAGGGAAGTGACTTGCCCAAGGTCGTGCAGCATGTTAGGGCTGAGAGCTGGTCTCACACGCTGAAGATGCTCCTCAAAGGACTATTTAATTCTGTGCTCTTGAGAACCTCGGTAATATATATGAGTTTTAAAATGAACTGAGTGGAAGGACAAAGGTAAATACAAACTTCATGCCTCTCATGTTAATTTCCTACTGACATGTTAACTTTAGAGATATTTTGTCTTATTTATTGTCTTTAGCATTAGATGCATTAAAAAAGCATTTAAATTTCAAATCCCCCTCCTTCAGCCTTCTCTGCCAAGTTTTTTCTTCTTTGTCATTTAATGCTTCACAAACATTAAGTATTCTATGGCATCTACTTATTTATTGGGGAGGCAGTGCAATTTTATGGGAAAGAGAAATGGGTCAGAAACTAGGCAATACTGGGATTCAAATCTGGACTCCACTAATCATTGAATATGTAACCTCTGTCTGGTTACTTAATTTCCTGGAACAACTTCTGTTTTCTTATCTGTGAGATAGGGGATAATAATACTCACCTTAATGGGTTACTGTGAGGATTAAATAAGGTAATACCTGCTTAGCAAGTCACCTACCATGTAGTAAGTACTCAATAAAGCTTATTGATATTTAAATCTCATTCTGAGTACTCAACATGGATTTTCTCCAACTTGTAAGATGTTCTGTTTTCAGTGTCGAATCTTTTTTTTTTTCCATAATGTAAAATCAAATAGTCATTGCTTTGTAAAGTTGACCGTTCTTATATTGGCTCACATAAATGGAAACACACATCTGTATTTTAAATCAGAGCACCTGGTATTTATAGTTCTCTAAGGGATACAAAGAACTTTTACATCAGTTTTGTTTAGTTTTTTTTATAAGCTTGTTAATTTTCACAGCATTCTTATGAGACAGGGATTAGACATATTGCTCTTGAATTAATGAAAGTACAGAGAGGTTTAGGCACTTGTCCAACATCACAAAGAAAAATCATTGACAGCCAGGAGTAGTCTTGCCATCTCCAGGCTCCAAGCTCAGCGCTGACTTGGTCTATACTGACTTGTATACCTGGTGTTGTGTTCCTGTCTTTTCTCCGCCACTTGAGTTACACATATCTTAGGTCCTCTGAAGTCACACCCAGAGTATGAGGGGCATGCCTAGGGCCTCCGTCCAATTTTAACCCTTAGCCATTGCTTTCGTTCGATGAGAAGGGAGGAGCAGCACTGAAGAAGGTAAAATGGAGTTGCTGAAATGTCCAGTTTCCCTCTCTTCCACCTTCCACACCCCTTTGCCCTCCACGATGTCCTTGTTTTCCAGCCTTTCTGGAACCATCCGCTTCTTCCTCTCATATGCAGTTCCTAGGAAAGGAGCCCTATCTTCCTCTCTCTCTGTCGATAGCTTTTTAAGCTTCATCTGTAATAGAAGCCGTTAAGTTCAATTCCACAACCAAAAACATTTCAGGCATCGATGAGGTGGTGGTGGTGTTTATTTTGGGTACTGACAGTACCATTCCTTGTGTTCCTGAAATCATATTGTAAAGGTAGTGACCTTTCAGCCTCTGGGTGAAGGGGGCTGGTGTCAGATTCTAGGCTCTGAATACCTTGCTCTTAGGATGGGCAACCACCCCCGCCAGCATCCTCCTCATCCGCCCCATAGAACAACAGCTCTAGTCATCAATGATTGACTCCAGAGAGACCACGTCCTGCCCCTGCTCCCAATCCTTGCTTCCCTGTTAGCTCTGACCATGTCAAACCCTAAATTGACCCATGGACCTTTCTTCTAAATGTTTTCTGCAAAGTTCTTTGTTGCCTTACTTGCTAATTGGACTTGGGACCAACCTTGACTCTACTTTGGCTGCTTTAACCAGGTTTCAATAGCCTGTCTTTACTATCCCGGCAGCCTAACCTTCTACCATCTCTGATTTCAGTTTCAAACACCTGTCTTGGTACACACAGTCTACCTTTGTCCCTTCTTGCTCCAATAAGAAGAAAGAGGATAGTACAGGTTGAGGATTCAGAAGTTTGAACTGGGCCCTGAAGGATAGGTAACATCTCAACAAGTGGAGCTCACTGGGAAAGTTGCCTCAGGCAGCAGGAAAAGGAATGAGGCAGTGCAGCTTGGTTTTCCTAGCAAGGGCGTGGTTTTGGAGTTGGGCACAACTGGGTTCACAGTGCAAGTGGGTCCTGGTACTGACAAGGCATAAGGT
Source organism: Cabassous unicinctus (assembly GCA_029593785.1). Classification (NCBI taxonomy): domain Eukaryota; kingdom Metazoa; phylum Chordata; class Mammalia; order Cingulata; family Chlamyphoridae; genus Cabassous; species Cabassous unicinctus. The sequence goes on from JAQZBX010016959.1 coordinate 15,527, forward strand.
ATCTTAACTTTTGGACTGTGGCTCCTTTATTTGTGAAATGGGGATAACACAACTTAGTTTTCAGTTTTGTTGGGATTATGCAATAGTGCATGTGCAAGCAGCTAGCACAGTGCCTCCAGCAGGTGCTCAATATATGTTGATTTATTTCATGGTGTGACTTGGCGGCAGCAAGTGGAGAAAGGCCAGGGTGAGGAGGGCTGCCATCCCGAGCAATGCCTCTGCCTGGTGGATGTGGCATGCTGCCTGCAATGCTGGTTTACTTAGGTAGGCAGGAGAAAGAGCCAGAGAGGAAAAAGGGACTACTTTCTGCTCCAACCTCTTGACTTAGCCAATCGCTCAACGCTGAACAATGGAAATGTTTCCTCCACACATTTGCTCATTCCCCCAGGCCTAGCGCTTGAGTGTCTGGATTACTGGAGCTTGCACACTGTGCTAATGATGTGCTGTTATCTTGCCCTCGTTAAAACTAAGCCTGGGGATGTAAATTGATGTCAGATCCCCTCCCCACACCCCCTGCCTGAGACCTTCATCCCTCATCTTCCCTCCATGTGGTGATGAATCCCAGCCATTGGGATTGTTAGGGAAACGCCTGTCTTACTTTGAGTTCAGGAAGATCCTGAGGTTGGGGACAACCTGGCCTCTTAATTAGTACTCATTTGCGCTTGTTAATCAGATGTGCTTGTGTACTTTTGAGGCCAGGTTGACTCTATCTGCCCAGGCCCTGGCCCAGCTCAAGGACCAAGGTGACTTGCAGACAAGCCCTTTCCTTAGGAGACTTTGGTACCCCATCATGTCCATCTTGCTGCTAATGGCAGCTTTTTCTATATTTATTGATTGAGTTCTATGCAGTTGGGTTCTGATCTTTGCCCCAGGATTTCTGTCTTGAGACTTGAACCCCTATTAACATGATGCAGTTATTGTCTTTGGTTTTTAATTCCATACTTTGTTCCTTACATTTGAAAATCTAGGAGCCTCATCAGGTTCTATCTTTTCTCTTTAGTAACTGGAAGTGCTGCTGCTCATTGTCCAGGTATAATAGGCACTTGGGTCTCTGACACCAGATGTCCAGTTTCCTTCAATGCTCTCTTTAGCTGAGAGCTAGAGCCAGGTCTTTTATAGGTCATACTCTGCCTGTTCACCTATATCCATCCAGCTTACCAGAGATGCTTTGCTGGATTTGCTTCTAGACTTCAAAGTCGTAAATCCCAGCAGAGAATCTGATTCAGAACACTGGCTGGGGAAGGAGCTAGGGTGATGGAGCGCTAAGGCGAAGTGGAGCCTAGAACCTGGTGCTTCTGATACAGGTAGTTCACATACTCTGAAGTACACTGACTGGTACTGAGGTTTCTGGAAGTTTGACTTCCATATAAAGGAGAATATTGTCATGTTGGCCAATAGAGATTTAAAGTCACAAGGTTGAAGACCAGGTAAGAATGACTTGCTTTAAAGAAGAGCTTCTTTGGGGCTTGAAAACAATTAAATTTCCTAAGTCAACTGAACATTCTCTCCCTAAGTTTGTCCATACTAAGCATTTGCTTAATTAGCTCTTTCTTCAGAAGAAATTCAGAGGTGAACTCAGGCCAGGCTTTGTTCAAATCACTTCAAATTCTGAGTTATTTCAAGTCTGTGCTTATGAATTGTGCCTGGATTTACAAAATATGAAGTGTATTTTCTTCAGGTACTGTTGTTACTTTTCTTCCCTCCAACCCTTGCTCTTGATCTGCCCCATATTTTAGACGGCTCCCACTAAATGTTAGTAGTGTCTTTCCAATAATTGCTTCATGGGTGATCTTTCTCTGAGCTATATTTTTAGAACAAGAGATGAAAGGAGCCTGAAAAATTAAAATCAAGATAAGCAGTCTCTCCTGTGGAATGTTATTAAGAGAATGTGGATATTTAAAAGTACTTTTCCCTCTTTTCCTTGGTGTTTGACATCTGAAGTCATAGAAGATGCTATCACACCTTGCTTTATTAACATGGCTAGAGTCACCTGTCTCAAAAAGCCCAGGAACATTAAACTTAAATGAAAAGAAAGTGGCATGAAAGAAAGATAAAGGAACTAGGTTTTGGCAGCAGGAGATGCCGGCTCTCAGCCAGGCCCCTGCGGCTATTCTGTTAAGTGGGCCCATGAATTTATTTTACAGGAAGCTCATTTCCACTATGTGAGTATACTAGATCTGCCATTGTTCAGGCAAGATTCAGAAGATTCAGAACATTATATAACATGTTGCTCTTCCAAAAGAACATGGGGCAGTGACAATAGGTTGGTGGGGGGAGAGGAGAAGGTGGAGATGATCAGAACTGGTCCTCTTTGGAGCCAAGTAGGACTTGCTGAGAGAGGTCAGAGGGTTCAAGAGAAGTTAGGTTGATGGTTATGCACACTGAATGCCACAACAATTGAGCCTGAGGCCAAGGTGTATCCTGGCAGAGACCAGGCTCTGGCAGGAAAGGTGAGGTGAAGCCCAGCTGGGAACGTGCATTTATGATGCAGCAAGGCTTTGTCGCTACTTCCATTCTTTGCACTGAGCCCTGGGTTTACCATTTTATTTGTAAAAGATAGTTGAAAACTTGTTTCTTGGGGGTGATGTCGGAGCAGTTCTTTTGGGTGTTAGGACCTTAAGGCCTGAGTTTTATGAGATAGTTCCGATCCCCCATGTCCTTTTTCATTACCTTCATGACCCACTTGTCAAACCACATGTCCTGATTTGGGGATTGGAAACTGTGGTCAGGCTTGGCTGAAGTTTCTCCAATGGTGTGTCACAGAGTGGCTTTGAGTTCTGTAAATCTGTACTTGCAGGTCTGCTACTTCCTCTCTAAAGTCTAACAAGGCAAGGCTCATTAAAATAAGGTGCAGGTCTGCTACTTCCCCTCTAACGCCTAACAAGTCTAACTCATTAAAATAGGGTGCTAACGAGGACTGAGGAACGGGTTTGAGCAAAAGCGGGACAGTTATGTAATCTAAGCATCTTTTAAAATATAAAAAAAAGGATAAATACTGTATGATTGCATTACTATGAACCAAATATATTGTGTAACATATTGCTTGATTTAAAAAAAAACAACACAAAAAACTCTATTTCACAAAAATATTACAAAAAAAAAAAAAAAGTGGGACAGCTGGGTTTGCTCTGGTCCTTGAACACAAGCAGAACCTCTCCTATAGCAACTTGCCTTGCAAATGGCCGTCTTTAGCAGTGGGGCCAAAGAAAGAGTGGGGAGGGGTCAGCGATCAGGCGTGACTCTATTTCCCTTCCTGGGAAAAGAGTTCAAAGTATGAGCCTTCCTCGTGGTTTTATCATCCTACAGAAAGGAACAGCAAATTAGTACCCTGGTAGGGATGACATTTCACTCATTAAAGAAATAAAGAATTATGAACTGTAATCATTTTGCAGGGGTGAAGGTGGTTATTAGTCTGGTCTGTGATTAGTACACAGCCTGGCACTTAGTAGGAACTGGATGATGGTGTTGCACGTGTGAATTGCCTTGACCTTGAGTTGTGTGATCAAACGGTTTTCTTGGAACAGACACAAATTTCTCATTGGATGTATACGTGAACAGCAGGTAATCAAATGTGACAAAAGAGTTTACTACTTTAAAGAGGCCTATTTTTTGTCCATTTTTTTTTAAATTAGAGAAGTTGTGAGTTTACAAATCAGTCATGCATAATGTGCAGAATTCCTGTACATCAAAAGCTTGCATTGTTGTGGAACATTTGCTACAGGCTATGAAAGAACGTGATCAGACTATTATCACTAACTATGGTCCATAGCATACATTTGCTACATTTTCCCCATACACCCCCCCTTATTAACACCATGTCTTAGTATTGTACATTTGTTATAGTTCATGAGAGAACACTCTCATGTTTGTACTGTTAACCACAGTCCATCTTCCACCACATGGTTCACTGTGCTATACAGTCCCATGCCTTGTGCATTCTATCCAGAGTGCACACTCAGTGGCAAAGAGGGCTTTTTGAAAAAAAAAAAGCAAAAACTATATTTATATTGAGAACACGTTATCAATATTTTGGACCCTCTTGTGGCTTGTTGTTTTTTATGGAGAAGGGGAGCAGGGTCAGATTAGAGTAGTTTTACAGCAATAAATGACTAACTTGGTGAAAGCCTGCTTTTTGATTGTGATTCTTTAACATTTTAGTTTTTATCTTATTAGAAAAATAATACATTATAAAAATACTGAAAATACACACACACACACAAAAACCTCCCCCAAATGGCAAGTAACTCTATGAAACAAAGACACTATCAGCCTTTTATTATATAACCTTCTGGTCTTTTATGCATGAGGTCAAGGGAATACATATAAGCATATGCACATGTTTATGTTTTTACAAAAATGAGATTATGTATATACGTTTTGTTTAGTTCTTTTTTCACTTTATATATTGACATTTTTCCTATGTCTATAAATACACTTTATATCATTTTAATGGCTAAATATTTCATCACAATTTATTTAATCTCTCTCTTGTACATATAGGTTATTTTTGTTTGTTTCATAACAGGAGAGCCTTTGCAACAAATATTTCTGTAGTAAACAGTTGCATATATGTATTCTCTTATGCTACATTTCTACAAGTGGAATATCTGGGTCAAAGTCTAACATTTTAAGATGTTGCGCAGCTATTGATAGAATATCTCCTGAAAAGTTGCTGTATTCTGCATTCCCATCAGTAGTCTTTGAAAGTTTGGTTTTCTTCCAATACTAATTAACAGTGGAAATGATTATTTAGAAAAAAACTTTGCCAGTTAGGTGTATCTTATTATTTTAATGTATATACTTGAACTTTTTTCCTCTGTGATGTTCTTTTAACTATATATATATATGTATATTTTTTTAAATTTACATTCATTTCCTTTGCCACTGTTCCTATGTTCATAGAAGGTTAGGGCTCTTTGTGTGTCTCACCTGTGTCTTGTTATTGTCTTAGAATAAAATCTTCTGTAAATTAAGCTCAACAAATATCCATTAAACACATCAGATGCTAGACACTTTACTAAACACTAGCCATACAATTTTTGGGGAAAAAATAAAAAAAGACACTGAGCTGACTCAAAGAATATGTAGTTTAATGAGGAAAGAAAAATGGTCCAAAGGCAATTTTAATTCCTCCAATGGAAAGATAAGTACCAGATGCTTTTGAAGTGGATAGAATGGGCAACTAAGTCTGTCTTTGGTAGTCATGGAAAGCTTCTTGGAGGAAGGGATGAGTTTGTTGAGTCCTCAAGGATGTTAGCTGTTAGTTAAACATGGGAATGTTTGTGTGTATGTTGTGGGGATGGGGTGGAGAGGACTAAGATGGAATAGTAGTAACAAAGTATTGTTGTACTGGAGCAGACTAGTTTAGGGAATGAAAAGATGAATCTGGGACCTGGCAGAAAACATGGCTGTGAAACACGTGGCCATGGGAACCCTCCCTGAGGGAACGACCCCACAAGATGGCTGCTGGAAGAACCTCACAGGAATTCCCCATTTGGAATGGGATGTCATCCGGGATCATGGAAAAGCCTTGATATCAAGGAAAAGTCTTGATATTCTCAAGGGGCCTTGCCTGGGGAAATTGACGGGTAGGGGTAACCAATCAAAACAATCAAAACAGCAAACAACTGGGATTCCTCCCCTGACGTTAGCAAAGGAGCAGATGGTTTAAAAAACAAACACGGAGACTAAATCAGCCTGTTTTGCCCTTTCTCTCTCTGCCTGGACCAGCACGCAAGTACACCTGGGGACTTGTAATCAGTAATGGGGATTTGTAATCTGTAAATCAGCCCTTTTTACTTTTTTTTTGCCCTTTTTTCCTCTGCCTGGACCAGCTCGAAAGTATACCTGGGACCCATAATTTGTTATTTTCTCCCATTTCTCTTCTCTCATTTTCTTAATAAACTACTGGCCTAACTAAACTGGCATGTACTTAATTTTTTTTCTGTAACATAGCCAAGAGCCTAGAGAAAATCCAGCAACAGTATTATTAATAAAATAGTATTAACAAAAGTCAAGGAGAGGTAAATGCATGGGTTTGCCTATATTATACACATGGCTGGAGTTTGCAGATAGGTGTATAGTTGAGGTTGGGGTGGATTAGCAAGAGGTAAGGCTGAAAGGTGAGGAGCCAGATTATGGAGCATTTTATATTACATAATAAGCAGTGTGGCTCTTTTTCTGATATCTTATATTTGCCATTGATGGTTTTCAAATAATGGAGTGACAGGATCAGATTTGCTTTCCGGAAAGAATTTTCTGGTTCCAAAGTAGTGAATGGATTGGGAGGGGTGGGGACAGGGAATATTTGGAATCTGAGAGATCATTTAGGAGGCTCTGGAGGATGGGGCCTAAATCAAAGTTGTAGCAATGTGAAAATGAATAAGTGGACTGATTTGAGAGATAACTAGGAGGAGGAGTCAATGGGTATCATTTACTAAGACGGGTAAGGATAGAGGAATCAAAGATGGTACCCATATTTCAGGTGGGTGAAGATGCCATTCAATGAGTTTAGGAACAAAGAGGAGGAACAGGTCTCTTTGGGGCTTGCAGAGGTTTGGAGAGTTCAATTTTGGATATAGTAAGTTTAAGTTGGTTATGATACATCAGAGTTATCCAGCTGGATGTAGATCTGGAGCTTAAAGGAGAAGTTCTTGGGGGGCGGATGTGGCTCAAATGGTTGGGCGTCCGTCTCCCATATGGAGGGACCTGGGTTCAATCCATGGGACCTCACGGTAAAAAAAAAAAAAAAAAAAAGAGAGAGAGACCTTCTTAAGGGAAATATAGAGTTTTGGTGTTAACACATAAACAATAGTATGATAGTACCAAAGGAGAGTATATACAAGAGAAGAAAAGAGGGGACATGTCTTAGTTTGCCAGAGCTGCTATGACAAATACAACACAATGGATTGACTTAACAACAAGAATTCATTGGTTTATGGTTTGGGAGGCTAGAAGTCCAAAGTCGAGGTGTTGGCATGGCCATGGTTTTTACCAGGGTTGATAGCAGGCTGGTGATGGCAGGCCTCTGTCACATGGACATGTCCTGGTTCTCCTCGTGACGGCTTTCCCTGATTTCTGGCTTCTCTTTAACAGACCTCCAGTAATAAGGCTTAAGGTCCACCCTGATTCAGTTTTGCCACACCTAAATAGGATTTTAGAAGATCCTATTCACAAATGAGTTCAGGCCTTACCTGATAATACATCTTCAAAGGATCCTGTTTACAAATAGATTCACACTCACTGGAATGCAAATTAAGATTAAGCACCAGTCTTTTGTTGAGGTAAATGTTTCAATCTACCACAGGCCAGGACAGAAAGCTAAGGAAATCTAATATATAAGGGATGGGAAGAGAAAGTTAGAGAAGGAGAGAATTCAGAGAAAGAAACTGTGTTGTTATGGAAGGCCTTTTACAGAGGACAAAATCTGTTCATCTGTGCAAATGGTGTATATTCATCAAATAAGATGTCGGATAAAAAGCCTCCTTGGCATCTAGCAATAAGGATGTTTTTGGCCTTGTCTAGAGGTGTTTCTGGGGTAGTGGAGTTAGATTCCAGATTGTAAAGGGTTAAGGAGTGAATGGTAGGTACGGAAACTAAATGAAGAAACTACAATGTGGAAATCTTTTTTAAAGAAGATTGATTGGGAAGGAATGAGAGAGAGAGGGTGATAGCTGAAAGTAGGATGGTTCCGAAGGGAAGCAGAGAGGGGGAGGTTGATGATGTAGGAGAATACCTGAAGGCCATAAGTCCTGTGGGAGGGGGCATCATAGGATTTAGAACAGGGGGACTCATTAGCCTGAGACAGGAGGAGCGATTCTGTGTCTTTTGTGACAGAGGAAACTTAACAAAGGATAGGTGTGGATAGATAAAGGCAGGGAATTGAGGGATTTGCCATGTGATGGTTTCTATTTTGTCTGTGAAATAGGAGGCAAGATTTTCTGCTGGTCATTAGAAGGGAGGGGGTTGGGTGGGAGCTTTGGATGCATTGGAAAAGGTTTTAATAGTTGCTATGGAGAATGGAAAAGGGAGCTGAGCAGGGATGGATAAGATTTCCAGGCAGCACTGAGGGTTCTTTGAGCCTGAAGCTGACAAATTTTAAGTGACACCAAATCTGTTTGTGTTTATGATGTTTTTTTCTCCAGCAATCAAATTGTAGTAGCTGAGAAGGCAGGCTCCAGGGTTGGGATTTTTCTAGTTGGTTGTGACAAAAGATTGATGGGGCAAGTGATTAAACATGGGTTCAAGGCTGGACTGAAAGGAGATGATAAAGGTAGGGGAGTTGAAAGGTCAGGAGAAAGTAGAAGGGTCAAGGGACTAAAGGTCTGGGTAAAGTTAAGGAACTAGTGTAGAACAAATAAATGGATGGGAAAGCTGCAAGGAAAGGAGGTTGAAGTCAGAGAGGCAGATTTTCAAATTAAGATTTCAGAATTGTGTCACTTTTAGAAAAGGGTAAAATTGAACATCTTTAACAACTGATACGAGATGGACAATGACCAGTAAGAACTGATGCTAGCTGTAAACAACCAGTACAGCCATACTGGTGTGTACTTCCTGATTCCAAGATGTGGGAGGGGGTGGATATAATCGTTATTGGAGTTGAGGAAGGATCGAGACTTTGGGCACTGGATGCATCATTCTTTGGGATATCGAATTTGCCCAGAATGATGATTTGACTTGGGCGCGAAAAGGGAAATCATGAGCCTGTACCAATATCATCAATAAATGAGAAGTTATTCCTGGATAATTTTGGACTGGATAACAGTAATTTTGGACTTGCTGTGGGGTGGGCATAGCAGATATCTCAGGGATAAAGAGAGGAGGAAAGTGGTATAGTCAGGTGGCCTAAGTCTTAGTCAGAAGTTTTTAGGACAGGGACAGAATCATAGTCTGGAGGAACATTGGGGAAAAGAGGCACACAGATCTCTCTTGCCAGCCTTGAGATTGGGAAGAATAAGCAGCCATTTGGTAGGATTGCTTGGGGCACTGTCCTTTGAGTAATCGGGTTTCAGTTAAGGCAAGAAACTGGAGAGGATATTAAGAAAAGAGGTTGAAGATATAGTAGAATCTGTTTTTCCTAGAATGGGCAGAGTTTGGACTGAGGAGAGCAGTGGGAGATTGACACAAGGAGGGGGACATAAAGCAGTATGGAAATATGTGGGTGGGGGAGGGGAAGTGGGGAGGAGTCTAGATGATTGGAGAGGCTTACATTGTGAGTGGTGACTTTGAATGACCAGGACCTAGGGCTCGAAAGGATTAGCAGCTGCAGGTTTTCCAAGTTATCAGTCTTAGCAGTATCCTGATGGATAGGGAATGGAAGGAGAGGAGCTCAGGCCAGAGCAGAAGGAGTGAGCCATGGTCTAGAGTGATTGTACTTCCAAGAAATCCCAAGACAGGTGAACCAGCCATCATTGGACTTCGTTCCAGGCCTTTGACCAGATGTTGGAAGCAACTATGGTTTCTGGTGCAACATATACTATATCTGGTTTTCCTATAGCAGTGTATACCTGCAGTGTGACTTAATTGTAGAATATAGAGTAGCGTTCTATCCTCAACTGGAAGCCCAAATCCCTTAGTACACCAGGGGGAGCAGAGTACTTTTAATTGGCAGGCAGGGTCTGAATTAGTTCCCAGCTTGTCATGTTACATGCTGCCTCCAGATGCAGTGTCCCCCTACTAGTCCTGGCTGTATGGGGTCACATCACAGGACAAATTCTGCTGGTCACTCACCTTCAGGAGCTGCCTATAGAGGGGAAATTGTTTTTGTCTGGCACTCCACCACTGCTGCTGTTGAGTAGCACATAGTTGCTTGATGGATAATTATTCATTAATTGGGCTTCAATTAGTTATTTGCAAAATTGGAACTATGTGCGTTGTTCTTCACATTTTGCAGTAGAGTGGTGGGGTGGGTGATATCTCATTCTGACCCTCAGGTTCTTTAGGCTAAACCGTTCATCAGTGCCTTGGGGAGTGCCATTCACGGTAGAGCTTGAACATAGGGAAGAAGAATTGGCAAATTGAGGGGTATTATTAGAATAATTACCTGGCAAAATAATGAAGGATACAAGGAAACATGGTGTAGCTTGACTTGCAGGTGGTCACATACATTCTGTGTATCCCAGCTTTCTTGTATGATGATTTGCACAGACCTAGCAAATGTCTAATACATATTTGTTGACGAGTCCTTTTTGCTCAGATTACCAGGACACAGCAAGAGTATACATTTATCAGGGTTAGCGCCCAGAAAGAAATATAGTTATGTGGTGTTGTTAGAAGCTGGAAGACTTTTTAAAAAATTTCTCCCCACCTCCGCCCCCACTTGCTGTCTGTGTCCATTCGATGGGTGATCTTCTGTGTCTGTTTCTTGCCTTCTCTTCTCATTTTTCTCCTTCAGGCTTCACCAGGATTCGATCCTGGGGACCTCCGATGTGGGAGAGAGGCACCCTGTCACTAAAGCAACCTCAGTTCCTGGGTTCTGCCTCGCCTTGACTCTCCCCTGAGTCTCTCTTTTGCTGCGTCATCATCTTGCTGCGTGGTTCGCTGCGTGGGCCTGGCTCGCCTGCATGCCTTTTTTTTTACTAGGAGACCCTGGGGATTGAACCTGGGTCCTCCCATATGGTAGACAGAAGCCCAACCACTTGAGCCACATCCGCTTCCCTAGAAGATTTTAAAGGCTACTCCAAATGGCAAATGGAATTAGTTTCCCCACTCACCACGGTTGCACACCCTCCATTCCCTGGGATATACTGCTTTTGTGCCTATGGCCCCAGCTTCCTACTGGAGGAAACCATGGATTAGTTGGTGGTGGTGGAAAGAATTCATTCATTCATTCATTCCTCCACTCACAAACACTTACTGCATGCCAGCTTTGTGTTAAGCTCTGGGAGTACAGAGATGACTAAGTCTCTCTGTCCTTGCAAGCCTTCTGCAGTGTAATTTTCTGTGTATTTGGTTATGCTGGAGAAACCTTCACAGACGGTGTCATGGGGTTTCATGAATGAAAGGAGTTTGGGGAAAAAATATTCATCGGAAGGATTGATATTTATGTTATGTCTGAAGATAATGAGGGAGGAAAGGTTACAGTATCTTTGGGAGAAGGAGAAGTTGACAGTAACAGAATCTAGGGAAGGGGTTCTTAACAATGGGTCTGTGAGCTTGAATTGAAATTCAAAAATAACAATATTCTTGTGGGGACGTGTTGGTGCGGGTGTGATACATTTATTAAATATTACACAGTATAGTGTGGGCTTAGTAAGGGGTCCGTGGTCTTCACCTGACTGACAAAGGGGCCCGTGGAGCAAAAAAGGTTAAGATCCCCTGCTCTAGGGTGCATCTAGAAAGGAGGGTCCAGATTGTGAGGGACTTAAAGTTCAAGTCAAGAGCTTGATTTTTGTCTCCTAGGCAATGAATGGGGAGCTGCTAAGGCAAGGAAGTGAAATTATCATGGTTGAGTTTTGGCAACATCCCTGAGGGGCTGTGTGGAGGTCTCCAGCGTTGAGGGACGGGTGCAGAAATGGTACAGGAATTCAACCTTGTTACTCAAAGCACCCTCCTTGGAGCATCAGCATCACCTGGGGGCACGTTAGAAATGCAGAATCTCGGGCTCTATCCTGGCCCAAGATTTTGACAAGATTCCCAGGTAATTTGTATGCACACTCAAGTCTAGAAAGCACTGAGCTATGATGATAGCTCTTACTGGCTTTCACGTAGACTCCGTAGGAGGGCTGCCCTGACCTTTTATTTCTTCACTTGTGCCACAGACTCATGGCCACAGACAATACTATTCCATGAAAGTTTTAACTCCACTTTGGAAAGGTTGACGGAGATGGAAAATATTTTACATGTATTTCGATAATTTGAGCTATTCCATCCTTGTAAGCCCTGGCTTTTCAAACATTTTAAAGTCATGGACCTCTAACATGTGAATGATTCAGGTGGTGATGGGATCCAGGTGTTCATTATAGTATAATTTGCCATTGTAGGTGTGTTGCAATATTTTGTAATTCAAATTCATAAAATCTTGATTAAACAGTAATGTTAAGTGATCTTCGTACAAGAGGAAAAAGATCAGGAAAAGCACCTCAAGAATCATGTTGGGGTGGGGATAGAATCTAAATGAAGGTCACAGCATTAGTATAATTGATAAGTTACATTTCTTGAGTGCTCAACAAACACTATTTTGGAGGTATTGTTATGTGCTTGACATTGTTTAATGTGCTTTATATAAGACTCGTTTAATTCTCAGGGTTCCTCTGGGAAGTCGGACCCATCATTTATACCTCTTTCACGGATGAGAAAACAAGGTGCAAGTGCAAAGATGAAAGACACTTGGCCCAAGATCACAAAGATAGTCACAGAACTAGCATTTGAACTCTGTTCGCAGAAATCCTGGGTCAAAGTTCTTAAACACCACTCTACAGCCCCTCTTCATAAATAGATATTGGCAAAAGGAGATTGAGGATGAAGGATAATCATCAAATAGATGTACTCTTTCTAGTTCAGAGTAAAGCAAAATACAATACAGTTTTGGCCCTGGAGTGACAGCCCTTGTGCTATTTGTTGGCTGCTCTGTACATATTCAACTTGGGAAAAGGCAATTTAATGCTAGAAAAGAATGATACTAAGAAAAACATCCCCATTTGAATTTAAAATGGGAGAAAATATTGACTAATTAAGGAACAAACTACATAAGGCCTCTCTGTGAGCAACTAAACCACGGAAGTCCCTCTTTTTCTATGGCTGAACTCATAACCACTTTCCAAGACCCAGCTAAATGTCATTCTGCCACAAGTCCTTTCCGCCATTTTTCTGAGATGGAGGGTCTCCTTTTGCTCTCATTCCCTCTTCTTGAGATGATAATGGCCACCATTTATGGAGTTTCCTAGTGTATTGGGCATGTTGTAAGCACTTCACTTGTTTTATCTCCTTATATCAATCCTATGAGAGAGCTATCATTATTCCCATTTTATAGAGGAAGAAACTGAGGCATTGAGCGACCAACTTACTCTCCTGGCATCACGCAGTTAATATGCAACAGAACCAGAATTCAAATTGCAGAAGTCTGACCCATAGGTGGATCACAAAGCGACTGTCTCCCTTGTCACATGGATTCAATTGTCTTTTTTCCTTCTTCTGACCCTTTCTAAATCATTCCTTGAAAATATTGAATGTGTCCTATGAGCTGAGCACCGCTTTAGTGCTGGGGACGTAGCAGTGAACAAAGACACCCCCTGCCAGAAAGGTGAAACTTCTAGCCTAAGACAAAGGGTGGAGGGAAAGGGCTTCCAGGAAGTGGGGACAGCATAAACAAAGGCCTGGAAGGGAGAGAGAGAAGTGCCTTTGAGGCAGAAGTATGGAAGTGTGGAGTTAACTGAACGGGAGTAAAGATGAGCCTTGGAGCTGGAGAACTGAGCCATGTCCAGACAATAAAGGTTTGCCCAAGCTTGTAAGGAGTTTTGCTTTCTTTTCTTTTTGTAACGGTAAGGTGAGCCACTAAAAGGTTTTAAGGAAATTGGGAAAATGTTGACTTACACTATGCTCATTTACGTATTGACACCTAAGTTGTCAATTAGTTTTAAAGAAACTAATCTACTGACATCTTCATGTTCAACAATTCCCATTCAAGAAGTTTTCAAAGAATAACAATGAAAGACATTGGGGAAAAAAAAACAATAAAACTTAACACTTTATTATTATTATTATTTATCTTAGAAGGAATTCACCAAAGGCTTCATATTATGCTATGGCATCTTTAATTATAAAAATAAGCAAATAAAATAACTTGCATCTGTCATTACCATGATATGTTTCATAACCTTTATATGCACATGGAGCTTAAAAATGTAATTTAACAATAAATAATGACATATACCAGATATGCTCACTGTTTATTCCAGTACTCAGCCAAAAAACCTAAATATCATTTAAATTATAAATACATAATGCAAATATAATGGCACAAAAATGTCTAAAGTGCAACCAAATCACGATAGAAGAATCATGCAAACTGGTCTAGGTCAGCCCCCGAATCACTCTGTGCAGCAAACACAAGACAAAGCTTTGGAAGTCTGAGGGGAAGTAGGAGGAAGAGGGTTGGCGAAAAGAGAAGCAAAAAACTAGCAACATTGTGAGAACTGCTTCTTTCCATATGTGTAGATATATGTATTACAGATACATATATAAATATTGTTGTGGGAAGAAAAGGGGGAGGGTACCATGGTTTGAAGAAGTCATAGCAAAAAAAGAGAATCTACTGGACTGAAGTAAGAGAGAATTTTGCTAGGAATTCTCATGAACTACTTGTCGCGTTGGGGTCCTGGCTTAGTGGATTTGTGAAATGGACACAACACACAAACTTGAGTAGCTTTTCTGGTTTGGAGAAGTCAGCCTTGCCTGGGGGTGGGGGGAGGTGGGGTAGAGGAGGGAGAGAGTCAACTTAGAATATGGTCTACCTGATTTCCAAGAGGCTAAGGCAGTGTCCATATGTTTAGGGACCCAGGGATGGGGCAGTTCTGAGTATAAAAATGCCCTTAACAATCTGATGTCAGCACGCTGATTTAGAGGCTGTGTGGGAACAGAGGCAGCCATGTCTGTGCTGCTGCTGGGTCTGCTGCAGTTGCTCTTGGTCCTTAAGCAGCGTGTTTACTGGTTTTAAAGGCTTTATGGTAAAGTTGTATTGCTTTTTCATTTTTCTGGAGATGTGCCCTCCTTCCTCCCACCAGGGTCCATATCACTAGATTTGGTCAAATCTTGAGTTTAGCCTAGTGAGAGTCAAGCACCAATAGTTTCTACCTAAGCGAGTTTGGAGTGGCCCCATACGGTTCTACTTCTCCTCTCTCTTCCTCTCTCAACATTGACCTTTGGTGGGCAGTGACGCTCATAAGGGACTGTTGGGTTCAAGGACGGTGACCCTGAGAAAACTACTGTTGTTCATAGACAGGTTAGTCATTTGGCTTTGGTGGTTGCCATCTTGTAAACATCACGGCAGAAACGATCAAACCACCAGCTCTTTTTTTTTCCTCCTTCTGTTTTTTTTTGCAATCCTACAGAGATGGTCTAAGCTGCCAGGACTACTTTGGCAGGCAGCGTGCTACAGGACAAAAAATTAAGAGGAGTCTATTAAGGCTGGACAGCCCAGGGTTATTTATACCCCCTCAGCCCCAAGCACCCCCCAGCTAAAGACCCAAAGGCTGATTGACTCATTCCTGATTGAATTAATGGGAAGTTTCCCACTCCGTCATCATTTCGCCAGAGTACCAGGCAGTGAGTCAAGAACTGCCACTTTTGATGGTACAGGCCTTATCACACTGCAAGTGGTCCAAGCCCAAAGGGATGCTCGTTTTGATTCCTATAATTCCCAGTTGGACGTGACAGAGCTGTTTCAGGATAGATCTAAGCCAAGAGTAGCCTCTGGGTTGAGGTGGGCTGGGAGATTAACATCTTACCTGGGGTCCTTCAGATAAACCTGTTGGTTTTTCCTATCTCATACAGGCCCATCTTAAGTTTTGATGTTAAGTAAAACTACTTCTACCCCCTTAGTTATAAAAAAAGGCCACAAGGAGCATTTATGTGGATATCTGGAAGTGAGATAGTTATTCCATTCCCAGGAAAAGAAAAATAAAGCTAAGTTACAAAACTAAATCTATATGCAATAAAGTTATTATTATATACTGCTTTGTTTAAGCAGAGTCCTCTGGAATTTATGTACAGTACATTAGTTTTCAGCTATTTATATTCCACAGTTAGACCTTAAGATTCTCTGGTTTTAAGACAATTGTTAAAGATATTTTTAAAGCTCTGAGCAGTTACAGTACATAAAGATGTTAGCTTTTTGTTTTTCATTAGATGCAAGAAGATGCAGGCTCCAAGTCTGGTTGGAGAGCCAGGCTTGAGCAATTTGGTAAATGTGTTGGAAAGGAAATTCGACACTGGAGGATCAAGACCCTAAGACACTAGCTCATTAGAGATCAAGAATTCAAACATGACATTCATATTCGTCCATGGCCAGCACAGATTCATAACACGAATTCCATTGAACATCTTTATGAGCATTTAAGACATGCATTTAAATTAAGTTGTTTCTTATCAGCTAATTCTACTGGGGCAACCTTTCTAAAGGGCTCCATGTCTTCAAATTACAATGACTTGGGAATTACATAAATGCTTTGAGTTTGAGGGTAGTTTGAGGTTTGAGGGCAACTGGGGAAGGACACAGTACGGGAAGGTGATAAAAGAGGGTACTTTCTCCTGAGGAGAGGCAGGAAGATCACACAGAATCTCTTTGTGGGATTGCTGCCATTGCAGAATGTTGGGATATTGTTTACAGAAGCCTAGTTTCATGCAATTTTCTTTAAGGGGGGATAGAAAATAGGAACTACTTTAAAAAAAAAAAAAAATCGAACCAGGCACAGTACACTCAAAGTTGGTGTGCGAACACCCCTAAAACGATACTTGCTTGGTGAGGTCGTGACTGCCTCTCCCTGCTTACGCATCCTCATTGGAGGTGCGTTTTATGCGGGAGGGAGTGGTCCCCTCACCTCGGAGGTTCCTGAGGAGGACTTTCAGCTTCTGCGGCTCATTGGTGCGTCTCCTGTTGAAGTCGGCTCGTGTGTGTATCTGGGCACAGTGGTCCGCCTGCAGGATGTGGAAGAGGCTGGCCATGTTGGGCCCAATTTTCTCCATCAGGCTGTCCCTGATTGTGCTGACTGTGTCTTCTTCACATTCCAGTAGGCTTCGGACGAGTCTGTTATAGTATCTGCATTGGGAAAGAAGAGAGCAGGCGCCGTGGTCATTCCGGCAGAGCAAGGCAAAGCCCGGGCTCCAGGCCACATCATTCTGGAATGGCCAGACCCTGTAAAGATAACTAGCTCCTCAGATGAAGGGGAAGCTTGGTTCTTTGCCCATGTACAGTGTCTTTTCCGACTCGAGTGCCCTTCGGCTCCCTGGATTTACAATACAACACAAGACAGGTCTGTTTAGAGCTCAGAAGACTTAGGTCACACTTTGAATAGTAGGCTGACTGTGATGTCTAAAATTTGTAGAAACGGGGAGTCTAGAGCAAGAAGGGATGACAGAGATCGTTTTGTGACTAGTTCAGCTCTCTCATTTTATAAGAGAAGAAAGTAAGGAGGGTGAGCTGAAGTGATGTGCCCAAGATCTATTGTTGGGTTTGGTCATAGAAGCAGGACTTGGTAAAATATAACGAGGTGAGCCAAACACTCAACACTTGTATTAATAGTTTTGCATATGAACTTGCAGCTACTTTGATCCCTCTTTGTAACATTCCTTTATCTTGGCTATGTGCATTCAGATGCACGTGCAGATACATGCATATTCTGTCTTTAAATTCCATTTTCAAAAGTGGGCCTATGTCTCCTGTGTCTCATGCATTTTTGTTCAAAATCTAAATTCTGTATTGTATATGCAGCCAGCCGTGACAAATGCTATTGACTGGCCACATTTTCAGTCTTCCTCCCAGGGTGCATTGTAGTAAGAAGGCCAAATGCCAAGCGATGAGGATAATTAAATTGAAATATTGGTGTTCCTAAGGGTTCAGCTTCGGTGACTCCCTGAAGCCGTCTCCCACTGCTCTAGCTTTTGCCAACTTTTCTTTTTTTGGACTTCTTATAAACATTGGGTTAGCATCACACAGTTTAGCATTTGAGACTTTAGTAATAGGTCTATGAGTTTAGTTGGATTTCCTTAACTAGACTGGTTCTTAGCCCATGTATAGTAGTCTAAGACCACTACCTTCTACCTTGAAGGTAGAATTTGCATCCTTATTTCCTTGTATCCCTCACGGCATAATGTCATAGCCGTGACATTATGTCCACTCACTGTAGATTTTTGTTGATTTATGTTGTGGCCACTGAGGACATGGGTTTTTAAAAATATGATTCTCTCCAGTAAGTCACAATTTCCAGAAGAAAGAACATCTGTAGGTATGATGAGTTTTAGCAAAAACAAAACAAAACAGAAAACCCAAAAACCTTGTGTTTGGTAGCAGTTACCTTCATTTTTAAACAACGAAGTGAGGTGTTATGGCTCAGAAATGATTCGACTGTCTAATATTTATAGCATGTAAGTTGCTTGTCCTGTTCCGTAGGAAGACAGCTCAGGCGTTTTCCAATTTGGGTAGGGATACTTTCGCTTCATTTTGAGGTGGCAGTTGACAAAACCCATTAGTTCTGTGATCACTAACAAGAGACTCTCCAGATGACAGTGATGCTTTGCTCAGAGGAGCCCGAGGGTCTTTGGGGCCACAGGATCTTCCGTGGAAAGAACCCTGTTTATTTTTAACTCACCTCACAAAGCACCGGATCAAATATCTTTCCAGAATAATTTAACCCCCAAGAGAGGTCCTTTCAAGGATCTATGGTAAATAGAGTGGAATGTGGGTAATGAAGCAAAACAGTGACCTTTCTGTTGGTGAGCAGAATGAAGTTGGGGACTGAGAGAGAAGTGCTGTGTCTGGATTGCTCAAGGGTGGATTATATCCAGTTGTTAAAATTGGGATTCTTTGGCATAGAAGAACATTTTCCAACCCTCTGGAATTATAAAGGACATGAGTCAAAGCAGGTCTCACTTGGATGGGGAAATGGGGAGAAAACTGGTTTTGGAAAAACTGAGATAAATGACTTTGTAGCAATAGCTGTAGCCACATACACACCCACAAAGGTCCTCAGGCATGGGCTTGGTCTCTGCTAGGACTTGGATTCCATGGATCTCTGTCTATTTCAGAGGATGACTGGTGCTGAGAAGATGAGGTTTAAGATGCCCCTTCTCCCACATAAGGACTTTATAACCTAGAAGTTAACGCTTCTATTTCTAGAAAGAACTGTGTACCAGATGAGCCTCCAAATGAATTGGAAAATATGGTCTTTCCTCAGATACCAAGATTGAAAGCTCTAGTCTGGATGAAGTCTAATTCCATTAAGGAAAATAAGCTTCTGTGGTTTATCTTGCCTCTTTCAGGCTAGAAGTTTCCCTCTGGTTCTGCTTTATCAGCATACCTGCTCACTATCTCTCTCTGAGCACTCCTACCTTACCCTTACTTTCTCTGCTGGCCCAGATATGACACCTAATCTTGGTGTTTCCTGATGATGACCATTGCCAGCCTGACTGTTCTTAGTGACCTCCTAAAATCTACCCTTACCTGTTTCCCTCATGGAGCTTTGTTAGGTCAAGAAGGGCAGGTAAGAGAGCTCCTTGGAATAGGAAAAATTCCCATGGGTCCATTGGTAGCTCCTCAAAACCTGGAAAACTTATCAATGCAGTTTCCAGAGGGGGCAATAGTAATCCTGTGCCTCTCTATTCAGGGCTGGAATGTGGCATTTACCTCTGGGATTGTGTTGGTGAATGAGACAGATCTTTCATATATGTCACTAAGTGAAATAGGTTACTTAAGGAATTGTGTCTCTAGCAAAACTGACTTAGCAATGATAACGTATTTATTGAGCACTTTTTGTGCCAAGTCCTTTTGTTACTATAGCTATTGGTGAGATGGGCCTTCTCTTTTAGGAGAGAAGGAAAATAAACTTAATTGTTGATTACTATAGCATACATGCAAGAAGGGTTAGAACTATTTAAGATGACTCTTCATCTTTATGGGGGGTGAAGGGGAGGAGATGTGTTGCAAAGGCTGGGTGGGCTAAGTGTTCTGATCTGCCAGCCTCAAAGGACTTTTCTAGGCATGCTTCATTCTTCCCACTTTGAAAATTCCATCACTGACTTTTTTTCTTGGTAAAGAATAAGATCAGATATTCTCCATAGCTACTGTTTCAGCCATGCTTACCCAAATACACACACACTGCCTAGGAACGTTCTGTGTGAGGGTTTATAAATAGTCCTTTGTTTCCCTTGATCAATATTATTCTTCTGTTTCCTGTTCCCAATCCATGCCCTAGAGAGTTGGAAGCTTCGTCAGTTTTCCCACTCTGAATCTGGATTGGTCTAATTGCTTCCCAACCCTCACCTAATTGCCCTGCCTGTCTGATCACTTGTGCCTGCTTCCCTCAAGACTGAAAGTAGAGTTTGCAAATTCAGCCAGAGGGACACTCAAGCCCTCCTTTCTCTTCTAGGGGCCCTTGTCTCATGGAAAACTTCCCTGTTCTGGCTCCTGGTCCAGTTGCAGGATTTTAGATTCTCCCAGCCCCAAATCCCATGTTAGATAAGTCACAGGAAGGTGGAATGAACCTGTAACTACTTCCTTTCACAGTTCTGTGCCAATTGGCACCAACTTAGTGTGTGTCTATGGTGGGACAGAGGCTGGGAAAGCAGGATGTTTCAGAAGGGTGAGGAGCTTAAATAGAGCAGATCAAGCCTGGCGTGGAACCGGAAATCTCTACGGTTCTGAATAGGAATAGTATTAGCCAGTTGAAGTGAAATAATTGGAGAAAGGTAAGAATTGCATGGAAGATTCTGGCCTTCAAGGGCTGATCTTCCCCCCCCCCCCCCCCCCCCCCCC
>JAQZBX010016960.1:0-35992 GCA_029593785.1 Cabassous unicinctus
CTCCAGTTGATAAAGGTAGAAAGAAAGATAGAATTTAAAAATCAGCATTCTAGAATACCTAAAGAAATTAATTGAGGAAAGGAAAATCAACAAATCTGTTAGATGAAAGAATCAGCTATTAGTCCAAAACCAAAGCCCCTTCCTCCCCCACTTCCAGGGTATTTATTCTTGTAAGGAGAAAAATATACTTTCATAATGGAAAAATCTGCTTGTACCACCTTAATCAAACTTAGCATCATAGCACCACTAAGAGCGGGGCAACCTGATATTATGACGACTTTATATGAGGCAATTACAAGTACACACTATCACCTATAAAAAGAATTTGCCGAATGTTTCTAACCAGAGCCTAATGTATTAGTCCTAACTAACAATTCTTCTAAGTAGATGTTTGGTGAAATCATCTCATAACAACTTGATAAAAATAGCTTCATAGGTTATAAGTGTTCTTGTAACAATGATTAATTACTCTGGTCACGGGTGTGAATGTTCTTTTCACAGCTGACCTGTGAATTAACAAAGAATTTGGCTTGCTAAGAGGAAAAAAGTGAAATCTGTGTAAGGAACCTTTTCCACACTCTGACCATGTTTAACTGAAAAAGCTGGTACCCTTTTGTAGCAGTTGGGCAGTTTGATGTAATTATGAATTCCAAAAATAGATATTGGATCATGCTTGTAAACTGGTCTGCTATTCTGGGTATGATTAAGTTTTGATTAGGGCGTTAACTGGGTCTTGTTAGTAGGGCGTTGAGCCCCACCCCTTGGTGGGTGGGGGAATCCAAGATAAAAGACACGGCAAAGGACAGTGTTGGAGCAGTTTTGATGTTGGAGTTCTGGTGAGGAAGGAGAGAAGGCCACGGGATAGAAACGAGCCATTCACCTGAGAGTTCACAGCTGGCCTTGTGGAGAGAAGCAGAGCCTAGAGAGCCTCATAGTCTGTAGCTGACCTTGTGGAGGAAACAGAGGACAGAAGAACAGAGAGAAATGGAGCCCCGGGAAGAGAGGAACCCAAGAAGACTGAACCCTGACAAACGTCGGCAGCCGTCTCGCTCCAACATGTGACAATGGACTTTGGTGAGGGAAGAAACTTATGCTTTATGGCCTGGTATCTGTGGACTTCTACCCCAAATAAATACCCTTTATAAAGACCAACCAACTTCTGGTATTTTGCATCAGCACCCCTTTGGCTGACTAATACACCTTTGTTCCTACAGTTCCTTCACAGGGCCTCAGTTTCTCTACAGGTAAAATAAGTTTTGAATAATATGTCTCTCACCTTATAAGCCAACAGTCTATGAATTTTCAAGTCACTGGAAATAATCTTATACACACCATTTAGTGCAGTGTTTAGAAGCAGGGACTCAGGATTCAGACTGCTTGGATGCAAGATCCCAGCCAGTTCTGAACTGTTGTAAACTCACTAATGCCTCTGCCCACTCACCCATAAAATGGAGATATTGAAATTACATTACCTACCTCATTGTTGGGATGATTTATTCTGTTAATGTATGTGAAATGTTTAGAAAAATGATTATTGCATAGTAAGCATTCAATCTATGTTATGATATTGTTATTATGCATCTTTCTTATTTGAAAATCATCATTATATTTTATTTTTCATGGAATCTAAATTAAGACCTTGGTGGTGGCAATTACATTGCGGGAATTATAAGCATTAGTGTTGTCAATATCATTGTCATGCTAATATTGGCATCTGACACTTTACTTAATGCGGTGTGCCAGGCCCTAGGGCTGTTTTGACATCTAAAAGCCATTTACAACTCTGCTTTTGATTCCTCTACTATAGAGACTGAAAGTTAACTTATAGCAAGGGATGGCATTGCATCATACTTCTTGCTGGTTAGAAGTTAGGAGAAATCAATCAGTGAATGTTTTGGTTTGCTAACAGCTGCTAAGAGTAATATACTAGAAGATGGGAAGGCTTTTTAAATGGAATTTATGAGGTTAACAGCTAACAGTTCTGAGGCTGGGAAAATGTCCAAATAAAGGCATCATCAGAGATGTCTCACCAAAGTTCATCTGTTGGTGATCCTGGACTCCTTCCACATGGCAAGGCACATGGAGGCACCTGCTTCTCATCCCGGTCTCATTGCTTCAACTTCTAACTGCTCTGTCTATGGCTTCCTCTCTCCCAGGTTCCCCTCTGAGCTCCTGGCTTCCTTTTCTCCATCTCTGCAGCTTTTTCTCTGTGTGTCTGCTACTTTCAGTTCTCCATTTATAAAGGACTCCAGCAAGAGGACTAAGACCCACTCTAGGTCACGACTCACTGAAATAATCCAATCAAAGTTCTCCTAACTGAATCCAATCCAATCAAAGGGTCCTACACCCAGAGGAATGTATTAGGTTCAAGATCTTTTCTGGGATCCACAGAAAGCTTCAAACTGTCACATGGAGGATCTAGCAAATGTTTTGAACAGGACATACTCAGATAGTATCATTGCTTTCACCCTTTACTCTTTGCCCTTCTTTTTGTCTGGGACAAGGACACAATGCTAGGAAGTACAGCAACCATCTTGTGAACATGAAGACAAAGCCACAGTTTTTGGATGGCAGAGGACGTAGATAAGTGCTAATTCCCTGAGAGTATCATCAATACCTACAGCAGTCAGCCTACAACTAGACTTATTATTATATAAGAATAGTAAATCCTTTTGTGTTGAAATCACAAATGGTCAAATTTTCTACTGCTTGCAACAGAAGATAATCCAAACTGATGTACTCTCATTTAATTTCATAAAAACTCTAAGAGGGAGGCAGGATTATATCTCGGTTTGACAACTGTAGTGACTATATTTTCTAAAAACCTTGTTTTGAAAGTGTTGTAAAGATTGTAAAACTTTCATAGTTTAAAACATTATTGTGTTGAATAGATTAGGAGACAATTATCTCATACTACAATTTATATACTCTTCAGCTGAAAGTGTACCAGCAACAAATTGAGGTGAGTTAATACAAATGAGTTATCTTCAAGGCTATTATAAAAACCAATGTTTCTTTTTTAGATACTCATACAACTATGAGAAGAATCAACTGAATTAATGGGAGGATTTTCAGGAAAATAAGAGTTTTATTGTAGCTTATTAATTGTAAAGATTTAAGAATTGCCTAGAAAATTCAACCCATTATAATTAAAGTAATCCATAATAGTTCAGGCAAGTTAATGAATGAATAGACTCTTAGGCAATGTGATAGAAATTAAAAAAATATTTATCATTCACTCCTTAGGTATAGTATCCACGCTCTGGTATGTTTTGAATAGCTGTCAGCCTCCTCTTGATAAATAAATATGCTAGTGCTCTTCATCTATCTTATTTAGCTAAATAAATATAATAAAACATGCCAGTCAAAACTCATTTTTGGAAGCAGGTGTAGCTCAGGGGTTGAGCACCTGCATCTCATGTACGAGGTCCTGGATTCAATCCCTGGTACCTCCTTAAAATATATAAATAAAATAAAATAAAATAACTCATTTTCTAATGAAAATCCAAGCGATTCCCATGGCAGAAGATTCCAAAAAGAATGCAAGGCAATTTCTATGGTTTGGCATGTTTTGTTGGGAGCTTACTGAGTTTCAAAGGTATAGCTCTATAGCTTTTCCTTAACCCTTCTAACTTACAAGTTTTCCTCTACTTCTTTTTCTTAAAGTTTCCTCCCTCAATATCCTACTCCACACTACAGATTTAAATATAGGGGTAGAAATCCTTTCCCTGGTCAATTCATCCCAAGAACTCCAAATAATAAGTCCATCATCTAAAAAACTTTTTCAAAGCTCTCTTCATATTAAGATTTCAAGCAGTGACCCAAAGCTGTGCAGGATAATGTTTAGAAGGAATCATTTCCATTAGAGAACATCTCAGTAGCCACAGAAAGCCAGTAAGTTTTGTGTTTTGTTGAACATAAGAGTCTCAAGTATGGTAGTGTTTTCATAAGAGAGTGCTTGGTCAACTGTTTCCCAAATCAACCAAAGTAGAATATTTTATATTCAGCTTTACACTTCTATATTGTATGTTATACAGAACATATACATATGTTCTGGGAGCATATATATATATAAAGGGGTGGGAAGAAAACATCCCAAATTACAAAGGTAATTGAATTTACTGACTAATTCAGTCTGAAGGTATTCCAAATACCAAGAAAAAACTATTTTTTATAAGGGTTGTTTTTACACATGGAAATATGCAGGCTATAATTATTCCTGAAACAAGTATTGCAGGGTGAATACAAAGGGGTACTAAAATTGGTCACACCGCAGTCTTCTTTCATATTTCTTTCTCTATATCCCAGTAATAGTGTAACATGCCACTTACGATGATCAAAAGAGTTCCTCTATCATCTACCTCCTCTCCTGAAAAATATGCCCACATTGGAAACTTAGCAACTTTGAGATCTCCCAAGGACTGCTCCAAAAACACACAAATACACACATGCATACCTGGATTGTGAATTGATTGGAATCCATGGTACGCAAGGACCAGCATGAGCTCTGATCCAGCAAAGTCACCACCTCCTCTGCATCAGGTCCTTAGCTAGGACCACGGCAGAAAAGTCTCTGCTCTCCAAAATTTCACAGTCTAGTGGTGGATAAAGATTTTAGACAGGTCAACTATAAGACTTCATTTCATATAGGTCTAACAAATATAAGAAAACTAAAGAATATCAACAAAGATGTGGTGATATGTTAGAAAATAAGTTCCCAGAAGTGTTATTCTGAGAGGACAATGGAGCCGGGATCTAAATAATGTGATTGTTGGAGAAGAAGAATATTTCCAGCAGATACAGAAGAAAATTCAAAGGCTCCAAGGTGAGCATGAGGCTGTAGGGCTTTCAGGAACAGCAATGGGGCCATTGTAGCAGGACCACAAGCTAAATACAAGGACTTATTGGCTCCAAACAAAATAATTGAAAATGGGAATTTTGACCTAAGAATGCCCTATAGGTCATGGATTTATTGTCTACTAAAGGGCAGCATAAAAATGTGTCACTTATTCATTTATCTGAAAACCGTCAACTAAACGGGCCTGCAGAACTTGCCTTTCAAAGATACTTTTCACCTGCAGGTAGATTTGTCCATAAGCAAAAATGATGTGTGAATAAACATTCATTCCACCATTGATTATATTAACAAAAGCCTGGCTACACCCTAAACGTGGTCACCAGGTTGCATAAATCATGGTATAGCTGTACAATGTCAAACTATGCAGACATGTAAAAAGATATAATAGATGGAACACCCTCAGAGGAGTTAAGTGGGAAAAAGCAAGGTGCCCCTTTTGTGTGAAAAATATAATGAAAGGTACAAAAATATGTGTGTCAATATATGGAGTATTTCTGAAGAAATACACAAGACAGTAGCAACGGCATTTTTGTGGGAAGAGACCTGAGTGACTAACTGACAAGGGAAGGAGGGAGACCTACTGTCACTGTACATACGTTTACTCTTTTGAACACTGCACAATGTGCATATATTACCTATTCTGTAATTTAAAATAAACACAGAAAGCATTTTGATCCAGGGCAAGGGAAGGAGGTACCGCAATTACCATGGAAATAATAAGAAATGTTAGTCTTTGCATAACGTAAAAGCAGACAAGAGTAGAAACAGTTTGAATTGCAATTTGACAATTTGGCACCCCCGTTAGCCAGTTGATTGACTTTAGTTCAATCTTTCTATTTTTAAGTCTTAGTATTACTTTTATTTTAGAGGAGATCAAGCTGCTCTCCTATCTACCAGCTTGTAATACCGTGAGTGTGAAATAAGGAGATATAAGGGAAAATGCATTAAAAACTCTAATATTCTATACAAAATTAAGTCTGTGTTATTGGATCTGGATGCTAAATGTTTTTATATTCTCTAAATGGAGCCACATTAAATATTAACCATCTCCATTATTGTTCCCTTCCAGTGCAACTTACATTTGGTAACAAATGAGTTTTCCTGAATCACAAATATTAATATGAATCTGCTAAAAATTATTCCAGGGATATATCAAGTGCACAGGGTTCTCACCCTCCACCCCTCAAAATCTAGCTTTCCTTTAATTATTTTTTAAAAATACTGTGCATGTTCCAGTTCAACTGGTTTATTTTCTTTTTCTTGAAGAATACCAACAGTTTTCTGACTTCAAGTTGTTAGGGTTTGGTTTGTGGCAAGGAGAGGAAATATCTGCATATCCTTGTCAACCAAGTCCAAAGTGCATGGACTTTGGGAGCAAGAGCATGGTGGCAGAAGTGATGGAGAAGGTGTGGGGGGTGAAAATGGTGATGATGCTATGACACTACAGCTCTAGCTCTTCATGTATGCTAGGGCAAATGGCAAATAAAGCCGACCTGAAATCCTCTTTAAAATACCTCAATTTCTATTTACCCTAGTGACACCAGGGAGGCAGTAACTAAAAAGAGGGCATAGTTTGAGCTCCTCTCCCAGATTGCCTATTTTCCTTTCTCTGATGATGAGAAACCCTCCTTTAAGGAAAGTTTCAAATGCAATTTCTTTGAAGAAGGCCTCGATGAAAATCTCAATCACATATGACTGAGGCTGTCACTGAACCACTATGGTATGTATATTCCACCTGACTTATGAGATGTCACCTTCTGTGTTGTAATTAATAGAGAGTTATATTTTCTCCCCTGCTATAGTGTACGGTCTCTGATGATAAGCTTGTGTCTTGTTTACCTTTCCACAGTGGGTGGGCAGTCAACAAAATATTATTTCATCACATCGTTCAGGAAATAAAAAGTCCTCCCCCAAAATAAATTTTAATATTTTCTCTTTAAACAATGTGATAAAATAATTCTGTCTCTTTAAGTGAAAGCAACTAACTACAGGGAAGAACACTTTTGATCAACAAAGGGATTGCCTTTGCCTTTTAAAGACCTCTATTACACTGGGGATTTATTTCCTGCAGCTATCCTTTTAGTAAATTTTGTTCTAAAAAAAAAAAAAAAGACAAGCACCGTTTGTAATAAGCAAACACCATAATAAGGTAAATTATTTTCTAAACCTTGCAATACATACAAATTAGTAGGTTATTTTCAAATAGCTAGATTTGCTTGGGTTCTTATTTTTACTCATTTAAAGTTCATACTTCATCAATACAAGCATTTATTCAAAAACTAAATGGTCAAACAATTTAAGACAAACATAAAATAGAGATTTTTGTTCTAAACTGAATCCCAAAAGAAAGGGAAAATTGCTGAGACATTAATAAGTAATGACTCAATCAAAAATTGATTTAAGACAAATTAACAATGATGAAAGTCAAATTTAGACTCATTTAATCTGTCTAGAGGAGTGGAAGGAGAATGAAAGTTCACAAATGCTGAATTTTTGAAAGAAGCTAGACATTTGATTCAAATCTCTAGCTTTATTTGAAATCAATTTCAGTGGGTTATGTTAAAATGTACCAAAACTTAAAACACTTTTTATTTTAATATAAAGATTGAGTCAACATTCATCAAGTCTCAGTATTGAACAATTCTCTCTTGGTATTTGATGCATACCTGACCTTCACGTACAGTTTGATAGTTCTAATTATGAGTAGCTACATGTGGCTGTTCACACACATTGGAAAATTAGAAAGAAGAAAATGTAGCAGGGAAATCCTACCACTTTGTCTATCATTTTTCTTTAAGCTATAACTTATATCTTCTTTTAGCCATGGCCTAATTCCTTCTATGCTTGTTCTCAACCTCCCTTTGAACTTGCCTAAGGGATATATCTTGGTCCCTTACTATATCAGAATTTCAAACAATAAAAGCAACTCTAACTCCAGCAAACAGTGCAATTTTTAAGAAGGGGAAGGTGGAACTAGCCTCAGGAAGAACAGAAACCAGGACCACGCTGGCCTTCCAGGAAGCAGAAACAAATAGATGGGCATTTCATGGATGCTACTGGCTGGAAGAATGATGCCATCTATGTTCAAGGTTCAGATTTCTGGGAGAGAGTACCTGGTTATCCTAGCTTCTTGTCCATTGCCTTAGAGAGGGCATGGCAGCTTGACTGACAGTTCCACCAAAACTGTGTCCCACATGGGTTGGGGAGTGTATTAGTCAGCCAAAGGGGCGCTAATGCAATATACCAGAGATTGGTTGGTCTTTATAAAGGGTATTTATTTGAGGTAGAAGTCCACAGTTACCAGGCCATAAAGCATAAGTTTCTTCCCTCACCAAAGTCCATTGCCAGTGTTGGAGCAAGTCAGCTGCCGACATTTGCCACAGTTCAGGCTTCTTGGGCTCCTCTCTTCCCGGGGTTGCGTTTCTCTCCGGGCTTAGCTCCTCTGTTTCTTCCACAAGGTCAGCTGTAGACTATGAGCTCTCTAGGCTTTGCTTCTCCTCACAAGGCCAGCTGTGAACTCTCAGGCGAATGGCTCATCTCTATCCCTGGGCCTTCTCTCCAACATCAAAACTCCAACATCAGAACTGCTTCCTCTGTCCTTTGCCTTGCCTTTTATATTTGATTCCCCCACCCACCAAGGGGTGGGGCTCAACGCCCTACTGATGTGGCCCAATCAAAGCCCCAATTATAACTTCATCATGCCCAGATGAACAGATCAATTTACAAGCATAATCGAATATATATTTTTGGAATTCATAATTACGTCAAACTGCCAAATGGCTACAGGGAACTTCCCAGAGCAGATGTTGGAGGTGAGGGGTAGAAACAGATGTTTCCTTTCTGCCTGGCCCAAGCCCTTCACCATTTGCTTAAAAACATTTCCCACAGACAAAATGGGCTCAGATTATCAATAAAAGAAATTTTCGTACTTAAAAGCAAGAAAAATACAGCGTAGCTTCAGTTCTCCCTGTCTTTGCTCACATGATTTACTATGATTGAAATGTCATTAATCTTCAGAGGTGAAATTTCTACCTTCTTCTAAACCCACTTCAAATATTACTTAGTCTGTAATATAATCATTTTCCTAATCTCTCCATGAAGATCATCCTCTCTGACCTGCCAGGTAACTCTCCCATAAATGTGCTTTGAATACGTTAATAAAAATTTGAGAATAGCAAACCAAGACATCCCTTCCACACATTCTCTGGTTCTTTTCTATATACATCCCAGATAGAATGACAAAATTAGCATATTTTTAAAAAGCTGAGTTATAAACTCATCTTGAGAGTTAGGCTACATTACTTTAACAATTCTACATGGTTAACATCATGACAGATATTTTAAAAAGCATGTCCAAAGAACTCGAAAATCTCTAGACTACAACTTACAGAAAATAAATTCAATAAATATTGGTCTTACCACCTACATATTTAGAATCTAACATGAATGATGTAGAGAGACAACTTGAAAAGGAAGGTTAGACTTACGGATGCATGATAACTATGGAGAAATAGAGTAAATTATCTATCTGTCTAGAAAATAATATATGAACATCCAAGAAAGCAGTATAAGAAATCTTTGTTAAAAAGAGATAAATTTCTATCTAGTAAGGACCTGCAAATATCCACTTTCCTATTTGATTAAGGTAAATTAAAAAGAATCTAATTCAGAATTCTTACAAATAATTATTGCCTCACTTATCTGGCATTCAGATTATTCCACTTTCTCAAAATTTTATTGAACTTTTATTCAGCCTCTTCTGACTCCCCAATGAGAGTTTAAACTCTGTGAAGACAAGTACCATCTCTTTTATATCTGTGATACACTGGAAATGCATGACACAGTTCCATAAACTTAAAATGCTCAATAAATGTGCTGAGAAGAAATCATTTTCACCTTCTTTATATCCCTTGACTTCTAGGAAGCAAGTGATAAAAAACTCTAGGTTGAAGTCATCAGGTTTTTGTATTAATTTTCAAATTTGTGTTAAGGGAGGATTTTTACACTTTTTGAGACAGATATAAAGGTATTAGGTATTAAAGTTTTTATTATTTTTATTTTTATATATATTTCATTTTTAAAGAAGCCTTAGATTACATAAATGTTACATCAAAAATATACAGGATTCACATACACCCCACTCCTCACCCACTTTCTCCATTAACAGCATCTTTTTTATCAGTGTGGTACATTTGTTGCAATTGATGAACACATATTGAAGCATTGCTACTAAGTATGGTCTCTAGTTTACATTATAGTTTACACTTGCACCCTACAATTTTATTGGTTTGAAAAAATGTATAATGGCCTGTATCTTTCATTGCAATGTCATGCAGGACAATTCCAATGTCCCATAAATGCTCCATGTTACAACTATTCTTCCCTCTCCCTCCCCTCAGAACCTCTGGTGACCACTGCCTTTAAATCAATGATACAAGTTCTTCCATTGCTAGAAAAATAATCAATCTACTTTAGTCCATAGTTGCATTCCCCCCTTATGCTTGTTCATTCCTCAATCTTGAGGATTTTGCGATGGTGATGCCCACTCTGTTTCTGATTGAGAGGGGGCTTAGATCCCATGGGGCAGATGGCTAGAGCTGTCTTGCTTGCAGTTGTGGATACTCTCAGTTTTTTGTGATGGGCGTTGTCCATCATCATCCTTTTGTTAGCTGTCCTGGGTGACCCTGATGAATTGGAGAGTAGGTGTTGGCTGCAACTCTTGCTGAGATTCAGGGCTCAATCAGCATAAGAACAGATCGAAGATTTAAGTCTCTGGGACATATATTTAATGAGTATAGTGCTAATTATAGGTTCAAATAAAAGGGGCAGAAGAGCCATGTGTAGGGAAATTGTAAATTAGTCTAGCTCTATTACAATGAGGAGCATATATTCCAAAGATAGACCCCCTGACAGGGTGCTAAATTTCTGAGCTTGTCTGCCCTTCCTATAGTATCTAGATTTCTGTAGAGCCCTCAGGAGCCCCGCTGTTTGAGGCAATGTTTACTGTGGCAGTCAATGAGATCCTGCTGAGACATGTATAAGTGTAACCTCTGGAATGACCTCCCGACTTGCTTTATTATCATTATTATTTTATTTTCTTCTTCTTATTATTATTTTTTTTTTGGCTGGGCTTTGTTTTAGATCGCAGAAGAGTCACAACTGTGGCAAGGGAGGATTACGGGTGTGGGTTGCCAATGGTAGGGGGATGTGTGGGGAGGGGTACATCTGAGGCATGACTCTATGGCATGACTCATGTGGTCATGGGGTGTTGTCTAGCTGGGTAGAGACCTATACAATAACCAAAAGAATATTGAATTCCCATCCTGGGAAGTCCTGATATATTCTCTATTAGAGCAGCAAGAATCTCCCAAGTACATGGGCAGTGCTTAGCAAAGGAGGACAAACCAACATGCCAGGCCCTTGACATTGATGGTTGTACTTATGAACCTTGTTCTTGTGAAATTGAGTTAGCCTGGTATTATATATTGCCTAAGAGTTACCTCCTGAAAGCCTCCTTTTTGCTCTAATGTGGCCTCTCTCTAAGCCAAACTCAGCATATAAACTCACTACCTTCCCTGCTGGCATGGGTCATGACTCATGGGGATGCGCCTCCCTGGCACTGAGGGATTATTATCAAGTGCCAACTAGCAATGCATTTGGAAAAAGACCTTGACCAAAAGGGGTACTATTAAATAAAAAGAGGTATTAATCTTTATATAAAGACAACACACATTGTGTTAAAAATCCATAAAGGTTTATTAAATCTACAATCTGAACATTCTAAATGGAGAGAAATCCAGAGATCTTCTGGAACATATAGAGTTATCACTGCCTTATTTCCTCAAGGCATTAACATAAATATTCTCATCAATGCCTGTTTTTAACAGCAGCCCCAAGTATTCTTCACTGCACTAAAAAATCTGTGTTTGGTGGGCACTCATTGGAAATGATCCCCAAGCCATTACCCCCACCCCGATAAGGAAACAAAATATAAAATAAATGAAAATAAGGAGTTACAGAATTGACAAAGCCAATGGGATTGTTGAATGGGGATTTTAAGCCCATATTTATCTGAATTTAACAGCTTTTTAGACTTTGGGCAGTTATTCTATATTTCAGCAATTCTAATAATAAACATTAAGAGGAATAAACAATTTTCTCCTGACAAAGACCTCTGGCACTAACCACATACTTACGTGCATATACATGGTTTAAATGAATTGAAGTTACTCATGGTCTATTTAGTCCCTTAGCCTCTCAAACAGAACATTGGCAGTTGGATATGAATCACTTTCACACTGACTCACACAGTGGTCCTGTTTTGAGCTGGCTGGTAATTCAATTAGTCTCTGAGTTTTATTTCATCTCAATAACACAGCACTTGATCCATAATAATTCCCTCTGACTGCTGAAAAGAATTTGTTTCGTATCAGCACAAGCTCTAAAGTTTTTTTTTATAAATAAATTTAAGTAGTGGTGCATATATTAATTTAATTCTAGATAAATTCACGAAAGTGTTTATTATCATAGAAAGCACAAAAAACGTTAGCACATTTTTATGTTGCCTAAGGCTAAAGAAACCACAGAAGATTTTGTTTTCCATTGACCCTTTAGATATTAGTTATACTTTTTTTGTGTATCTGTTAGATGCCAAATATCATATTCAGCATGAACCTAGGGCAAGGAGGACTGCAGAAGAGATATAAGTGTGGTTTCCTGATTTTGATCTTTCCTGCTTTTGAGCA
Organism: Cabassous unicinctus; assembly: GCA_029593785.1. Lineage (NCBI taxonomy): Eukaryota > Metazoa > Chordata > Mammalia > Cingulata > Chlamyphoridae > Cabassous > Cabassous unicinctus. The sequence goes on from JAQZBX010016960.1 coordinate 12,604, forward strand.
TATCCACAAGAAGGAAGATATGGAAAAGTCAAGAAAACACGCATGAAAAGAGTTACAGAGCTTGTGACAACAAATTCCTTAGCAGAGCCTGTTACATTAGTTTTGGGCACTGTGCTTTACCAAGTGCTTTCACATCCATCCTCTCATTTGGATCGTATGAGAGCAGGTATGTTTCATTACATGCAGAGCTCGCTTCATGGGCACATGACTTGTGCAGTTGCACTGCATCCCAGGCTCAGAAGAGCCTCACACTTGGGTTAATGTTCTGTTGTTGCTGTCTTGAAAACCTTAATAATGTTTGAACAAGGGGCCCCACATTTTCATTTTGTACTGGGCCCCACAATGATGTCCTGCTTCCTTTTGGCAGACAAGAAAAGACACCAGGAGAAGAGAGGTAATTTTCAAAGTCATGGAAACAATTAATTAGTCTTGGCAAGGAAAGAAATGGGTATTTATATGGCTTTTGAATAGGACAATGGAAAAAAGTGTGATTTTGGGAGACGGAAGGGTGGGAAATGGATTAATTCTACCTAGAAAGACCCATGCTTTGTCCCCATCTGGGTACCTGATTTGTAGTAGAGCATTAGGGTCTCCTCTGACTCAGGTGTATCTGTACCCAACAAAGTACTAATGAAAAGCTTCCATGGGAATTGTAGAAGAAAAGGGATGAATTAGAATAAACTAGATCCACTATGAATAAGAGACCTGTAGCCAACTAGATGCCATATGGTTGTCACAACAGCTGATCCTCCTTTGGTTAATGGACCTATTACCCTCTCCTAAAATTTTTGCTACTTGGCCTTTTATAGAAAAAGTTTGCACATCCCTCATCTAGATCAGCTAAACCATTTTTAGACATACATTCTATTGTCTTTAGAGTCTTTTACTGATGAAGAACAGTTACTAGAGTATCTGAAAGGTAGGATCCTCCCAATTTCAACAGCCAGACCCTCTAGGCACAGGTACTATAAAGCCTCAAGGCCTCTTCCAAGTTCAGTGCTTTGTTCTTGGGAGTCAACTGCATCAACCTCACCTCAGAGTATGACATTCAAACCTGCACTCCTTTCTGACCTTGATTCCACCTTGGCTATTTCTGGGCCCTGGCTGAGTCTCAGTTGCAGTGGAGTCAACCTTAAGTAGAAGGCTTCTTGTACCATTTTCCTGCATCCCATCTGCTCCCTTCTCCTTCCTCTTCCCCTCCAAAGGAGCAGTCTACTCATGGCATTCAAAAATAAGAGCAATTTCTCATCACTCACCTCTTCAGTATTCCTTTCCCTACTGGCTGTGGCTCCACATCACATTGGGAACATTAGAGAAATGCAAATGGTGGTATTCTATGCACCACACCCTAGATCAGGGGTTCTTAACATTTTTTGTTCCATGGACCCCTTTGCTAGTCAGGTGAAATGAACACTACTGTAATTTATTTATTGCATACATTCATAAGTGAAGAAAAGGCTAGATTTCAGTTAGAAGTCAGACAAAATAAAGATAATATGTTGATTTTTTTTTTCAATTCAAGCTCACAGACTCCCTGAAATCTGTCCATGGGCCCCTGGTTAAGAATCCCTGCCCTAGATGGTGATTCAGCCTAGATGACAGCAACAAAAACTTCAGTGCTGGCAGCTGTGCTCCCTCTTTGCCCTTGCCTGCTTAGTGCCAGATTCTTTTCCCAGGTGCAGAAAGGGATTATCAAGCTCAGAATCCTGGCCATCACCAAGCCTTCCCCGGCTGCTTCTGTGGCTCACAGATGGGTACCCAGCACTGAGTCGATCTGTCTCAGCAGCCAAACCTTCTTGGCATGCCCAAACATTTTGGTGTAGAATATTGGAGAAATGTCCCACTACATTGCAGCTGACAAAGGCTGACTGGAATCATGCCTATATTCAGCATAAAAGAGAGTTCCACTTTACTGCAAACAGATTTTTGGGAGAGGGGGATGATTTATTTCCATAAAAACCTGCATTACACTTTTCCGATTCTGGTAATTTTTAAGGTTTGGAAAGAGGAGATGTGGGAATGTCAGATATGGATAGATCATATAGCTGAAAATAGTCGAGGAGAGAAAATATGAACATTAAGATGCTTTTGTTATATTAATAACAAAACTTGATTTGTTTTAAACTTGATGAAACCAAATGTCCTTTCTTTCTCCTTCTGCTCCTTTCCTGATACTTATGATATTTTTGTGCAAGAATAATTTACTGAAAGATGAACTTGTCTTGGTTCTTCCTCTATTTTGCCATTACCTCATTGCAAGTAAGTAGGGAGGCCTTTAGTCACAGAAACCACTTAGTTAAAATATTTTCCAATTTTTAATAACAATTATGCTATTGAGTGCCTTTAAGGGAAGGAAAAGAGAGAGAAAAATATTTTTTCTAAAGCTAAAAGGTTGGGGCAAGAAAAAAAAAAAAAGTCAACAGAGCCTTGTCTTAGTTTGCCAGGGCTACTATGACAAAGACCTCAGACTGGTGGGTTTAAAAAACAGAAATTTATTATTTCATGGTTTGGAGGTTGAAAGTCCAGGATTAAGGTGTTGGCAGGGCCATGCTTTCTCTGAATTCTGTTGCATTCTGGGGATGAGTTGCTGGTAACCCATAACTCAATTTCTGCCTCTGTCAAGTGTTCATCTCTCTCTCTCTCTCTGCATCAGTTCTCTGTGTCACTGTCTAAATTTCCAGTTATTATAACCTAGTCATATGGGTTCAGGGCTCACCCTAATCCAGTTTGTCCTCATTTAACTAATAACATCTTCAACAGCCCTATTTCCACATGACTTCACATTCACAGGGCTTGAGCATATCTGATTTTTGGGAAGTAGAGTGCAAGTCAATCCATAACATGCCCTTTTAGGCCTTGGTATCAACACTTCAGGTGGTTGGCAATAACCGAAAGAGGATGGTTTTTGGGTATATATAGGAAGGTTGGAGACTAGTCACAGGGATTTTCAGCTCCTTTATTAATGCCTTTTCCCTAGGAGCAGCATCAATGTCGCAAAGAAGTCATATTCAAAGGTCACCTGATGGGAGGCGGGTGTGGCTCAATGGATGGAGCTCCCGTTTGCCATGTGGGAGGCCCCGGGTTCACTTCCCGGGGCCTCTTTGTGGGCAGTGCGGTAGGCTGATGCAGCAACCTCACAGCAGGAAGCGGGTGTGGCTCAATGGATAGAGCTCCCGTTTACCATATGAGAGGCCGCGGGTTCGCTTCCCGGGATCTCCTTGTGAGGGCAGGCCAGCCTGCGGCGCGGTGGGCTGATGCGGCAGGACCTCACAGCAGGAGGGAGATGAACAGACACGGAGAGGACGCGCAGCGAATGGACACAGCAAAACACAGGCAGCAAGGGGGGATAAATGAATAAATAAATAAATCTTTAAAAAAAAAAAGTTCACCTGCTGACTGTTGCAATGGGCACCTCAATGGCCATGTGCATGGATGACCAATGACCAATGGTCCCTGACACTGAGGAGTCTCTAGGACAGTTGCACAGGTCCAGACAAAGCAACCCCAGTAATGTCAAAGATTACTTTTCTCAAAAGCTGATGGTATGGAATCTTAGAGTAAGAAAGATTTTGATTCTTTTAAAATTGAATAAATATACATTTCTTGAATATCTGAGTGAACTACGATTTGAACTTACCATATATTTCTCTTCATAAATGATCATGATGAATAGTCACAGGTCTTGTAATAATGGGGAACCAAGTGGCCATGGTCATAGACAAGGTCAGTAGCCCTTGCCCACAGAACAGTCCTCCATGTTTCCAATGACCTTGGACTTCATTATTAGTGGTAGTGCATCAATAAAGCTGCAATATTGGACCTGACACCTATTTGACTGTTTCCTCCTGACCTCACAATATTACTGCTCCATGCTGAAGTAGTTTCTTAGATTTGAAATTTACGTTGGCAAAGAAAAGGAAAAGGCCTTGTCTGAATCGCTATTGCGATATGCATAGGAAAGGGTGTCCCTTTCTCACACACATAATGTCAGAGAATTTTACTCCCTCTACTTGGTCATAAAGACTTTTCCTCCTTGGCCAGGTGATGCTTCTGATACATCTAAGTTTGCAACTGGCCCAAATGCCGAGTACAGAAACAAGAAGCCTTGGCTGGAGGAGTCCTTCTGAGGTCAAGCTGCTTCTCTCTCTGTCTCTAGACAGATTAGCACCTAAACCATGCAATTCACAAAAGGATTGTCTCTCTATTTTATTTTATTATTTTTGAGGTACCGGGATGGGGACCAGGTATATGGGAAGCTGGTGCTCAACAACCGAGCCACATTAGCTCCCCTGAGTTGCTTTTTTTTGTTTGCATGCTGTTTTCTTGTTGTTGTTTCTTTAGGAGGTGCTAGGAACTGAACCTGGGACCTCCCATGTGAGAAGCAGGCCCTCAACCACTTGAGCCACGTTCCCTCCCAGGAGTGTCTATTTTTAAAGTTACAAGAGGCAGCATTATGTAATTTCACTTTGGTAACACAGTTTAGTGTTTACCAAGGTGCCCCTATATCTAGTCTTAAAATAATCTAAAATAATAATAACAACATATAAAATAAACAAATCAAAAGAATACTAGCTCTCAGCTCATTTTTTATCCCCACTCAAGACCACTTACATTAACTGTGCCCATTAGTCAGAACACTCATTCATACGTATATTAATTTACTCACATTAACTTTATACTTTCTTTCTAACATTTAAAACTACTTGAAATTATCTTATTTTCTTGGCTTATTTTTTCACTATGATCCTCTACTCTCATCCCACTTTCACTAAGTGGAACGTCTTCGAAGACAGGGTCATTGTCTGGTTCACAGATACAATCAGATATATATGCTTGATTATCAATAAGAACATAGCACCAAGTGTGGACCAAATAAGTTTTAAATGAAAGAATAAATTAAATATGTTAATGAATTTAGCAAGCATTATTAAGCACCTGTATTATAGAAAGCACTTTAGGATTACAAAGATATGCTTATATGGCACCCCTAGGCAGAGGAAATATGCTAATAGTTAAAACACGATTTGGTATGCTCTAATATAGAGGCATATGAGTTCACAGAAAACATAATCCTAATAGATCTACTTTGTTTAATTCTTATTCCCATTCTCATAGAATTTGCTTCGAAACTCCAGCTCAACTTTTTTCAGTGAACATCACAGTATGAGCACTCAATCTCTCAAGGAGCAGCAAGGTTTGGCTGTGGGTCTTAGTTTCCCATCTGCTAAAACAAATATCATACAATGGATTAGTCTGAACAATGGGAATTTATTGGTTCACTGTTTTGAGGATAGGAGAAGCCCAAAACTGAGGCATCAGAAAGGTGAGGCTTTCGCCCCAAAGACTGTGGTGTTCTGGCAATCCTTGTGTCCCTGGCCTCTCTGTTATGGCAATGCAAGTGACAGCATCTTCTCCTTTCTCTTCCAGGTTCCCTTCACTATCAACTTCCTGCTGTTCCCTGTTGTTTGCTCTCTCTCTCAATCTGAATTTCTTCTGCTTATCAAATATTCCAGTAATCCAGATTAAAGCCCAACCTCATTCAGTTGGGCTGCACCCTAACTAAAATAGCACCTTGAAGAGATGGTAGTTACAGTGGGTTTAAACCCACAGAAATGTGTATCAAGACCAAGAACATGTCTAAATTTGGGGTATATAACTCCAGGCACTACATTTGGTTACACCATTTTTTGGCAAGATTTCTACGAGGGCTGTCCAGAAAGATGATGCTCTGTCTGGGGCAGATTATTCGTGCCATCTTCCCCATGACAAGTGGGAAAAGGAAAGCCAGTGCTCCACACCACCAAAAATCCATAGCATCAGGAACCTATACCCCATGACGGAAATTACTTCACAAGATTCACAACACTTGAATTTTATTTCATACATCAGTTAATCCAATGAATCAACAGTTAACGATCTCCACTGAGACCCTGTTTAGCTTTAAAGTACTATATTTCAAAGATAATTTAGGACTCCAGTTACAGCAAGCACTGCTAATATTATCTATAATTGATCAATAGCAGCCTCTACACTGAACAAGCATATCAGAACCATGACAGGTCAAAAGGGGTTAACATTTTATGCATACTGGTCCTAGTTGTGATATTTGTCTTTTGGTTGGTATGAAAGTAGCCCTAGTAAAAACTCAGGTCCATTTTAAGGAAATGTTAAACAATTCCCCCAGGGAGTCTACAAATGATACATCCTGAAACATGGAACCTGTCAAGCTGATTATTGCGCATTCTGCTCCCTGAGAGGCCTATAGTGCAGTCACCATAGTGTCTCTACCAGCAGGAAAAAAATCAATGATAGAGTATGGGTGTGTATGTATCCACCTAGAAAAACAGCAGAACAGTGAATGGAAGCTAATGGCTTTCAATCTCCCCCTTGCAAAAGGTTTTATATTTAAAGTCTCACCCCTTTTAATTATTTTCCCACAGAGAGTAGGCTTCCAATTCTCTCATTATATGGTCTATACCATTCAATAGTTCTTTGAGCATGTGCAAATAACAAAATAGGGGTTATTGATATTCTAACCCTGCATGCTTCAGGTGGTCAGGAGAATAAATATTTTGCATTGCACTACAAGGAGTACAAAAAACGCACTTCTATTTTTTCCATACTTTATCAACAGCTTTTGCTTAGCAGTTATGTGAAATAGTTATATAGATTTTCTGGTAGTGCCTCCTTTTTTTTTTTTTTTGATGTATGAAATCACAATTCAAGTAGATGCATTTTAGGGTCACTGCATATCCTATCTTCTTTATCAAATGATTTTCATGTCCCAAAACAAAAAGAGGGAGTTTTTAAAAAGCATGTTTTTGGTGAATACATTTTCCTCTGTTGGTTTTTTCCCCTTGTGTTCATAAGGGAAATTCATCCACATATTTTATTTATTTATGCCAAGCTTATTAAACTGATGTGCCATGTAAAAACTATTTAAATCTTCTGCCTTATTTTAAATATTCTCTGATCCCTTTTTGTAAAATGTGATTTTGTTGTCCATCTCTTCACTGAAACTTTCCTCTCCCTTGGCCTCTCCCACACAAACATCCAGATTATGCATGTTCCTTCTAGGACATCTGCCTTCTAAATAAGGTCATTCCCTTAATGGCACTTGGCAAATAATAGATGCTTAATAAATGCCAGTTGAACGAATACTAAAATTTTGCTTATAAATTTCCTCAATGTTTCTTTATAACATTTTAATATTGTTAAATAAATGGGAAAAAACTATATTAACAAATATTTCTAATGCATATTTACTATAGGATCAATGCTTTGCTGACATCAGTAACCCAGTGAAGGTGTTATAATTACCCCATTTCAGATGAAGAAACTGAAGAATGGAAAGATTTGGTAACTTACTTGCACATCTAGCAACTGTCAAAACAAGGGATGCTTCATTTCAAATCTGTGCTCTTAATATTTTGCATATTTGATTTCCAAATAGTTTTAATAGGTTTACAAAAAGGTATTTTTCTCTCCTGCTTCTAGCATCCTGGGGCCATATTTCTCAGTCTAGAGTTTCCTCTAATTAGAAGAAGAGGAGCCAAGTAAGCTGTCATTGCTGGAATCCTGTTATGGAAATTTCCAGTGACGAACCTCTCCTTGCTTGTGGTTCAGCACAACCCGCACCCTCCAAAATCACTTTCTTCTTAGCCTTCCTTCTTCTTAATACACCTGCTAACCTGGATTCATCAACTCCATTCACTCAATAAATATTTACCAAAACCTTACTGAGTTTCCCCAAATTAGTGTTGTTTGGTGAGTACAGAAGCATGACAGAGCATTGTACTTCTCTACAGCTGGGGAAGAAGATTTACTATCCACCCAGGCCTAAAGGGAGAAAAAAGCCCTGTATCTTACAGTTTCAAAACAACTTGAGTCATTTTGCCTGTGTCAAGATTAGAGACAAAGGATCTGTGAATACAGATTCTTGTCATTGTGATTCAGCTTACTGCATTCTGAAACCAACTGTTGTACATGTTCTTAACTGCTCAAGAATCAAGCCTGCTGAGGTGTCTGAGGCAAATACAATAGCTCCTTCTAGGCAACATCTATCATTTTCCTGGACAAATGGAAGAATTTTCCTGCTCTGGCCTCAATTCAGAAGAATGTACAGTCTGACCCTTAGAAATATTCCACGACTGAAACCAAAATACTTATTTTTGAAATATATGCATGGAGTCATGGATGCTCACCTAACTACAATGACAAAAGACCTACCAGAAAGTTAGAAATCTGAATTTCCTATAACTTATATAATATGGTTCCTGTGCCACTGAATTTGTAAAAATTACCTCCCACTACGAGCACCACAGAGGTATAGTCACAAATGACAACTTGACTTACTCAAGGCAAAAATATACCCCTGTCCCCATCTGTTCTGCCACTTTTTCCTCTAGTTTGTCCTAAGCTTTTAAAGCTACAATTGTCTTTCCTAATTGCCTTGAAAGTATCCAGAAAAAGGTCAATTAGCACTCTTTGTACAAGATAGCAAGGTGGTGTTTGGTTTCTGTTCTCTGCATCCTCATTTTGAGTTTCTAAATGTGTTTTAAGACTTAGCAGAGGATTAGCTGATCAATGGGGCACAATTAGAACAATCTAATCAAATAATGAAATGATTAGCTTTATGTTCTGCCATTAGGGCCACTTATAACCTGTACCAAATAAAATTGAGCCTATGGCTAAATTTACTTGTCCCTGTTTTCTAAGTGTTTCCATTATTGTTTTAGCTTGATTGTATAGTCTGAGGAACACAAAATTTCTTTCTGTTGAAAAATGGTTCAGCAAGATTTCAAAGCAGGGATTCCATAGATATCCTGCCCACCAGATACTACACTCCTTTCTGAAATGGGTTACTTCTCATGGCTGTTAAAGCCATGATGGCATAGGGCAGGGGAGAGGGTGCTAGGAAAATACAGTGCGGGCTGCCAAGACATTTGCCTACAAGTGTTACTGGAAAACAAACACAAAATTGTGGCCAGATACTACACAGAAAGAATAACAGATGGAATTAAGACTCTCGGGTGGACTTTTCTTTTTTTGAGGCTCACAACCTTTTAGAATGCAATGAATATTTGTTGAACTGAATTAAAATTCCTTCACTGACTTCTATTTAACTGGTTTGGGTACATCTTGGTTCAGGCAAATTCCTTCCTCACAACATTTTGCTTTCTTGTTTTTAGTTTAGCTTAGTTTTTGTTCTTATGACACGAGTTATTAATGTGGTAGATTAGGAGAATGCTGTAGTCCCAAGGTATGTGAATTTGACAATGTTTTCATGGTGTTCTTATGCACATGATTTGAGACTATGCCATGGGAAAGAGTGCAGACATGTGAGTGAGTTAATGACTCACTGAATGAATATGTCCAAGTGATGTTGATTACTCAGGCAAGGCAGACAGAAGTCTCTAATAGCTTACAGAGTTCTATCCTTAGACCTTTGTTGTCCAATACCACAGTTTGCGATGCTTATCAAACAGGAAAATAGCATGAATCTGGGAGAGAAACAAACAGGTTGGGTGCCAAAATTAAAAGCAGATATTGCAAGCTGGTATGAATAAGGTAAATACAATGAGATGACATTTAATTGGCACAAAAATAAATTCTGTATGTGGGTTCAAGAGTTATTCTAAAAGTCCAGGAAAAGAGCAATGACGCAGTTGTTCATGGAGAAAAGGGGTTGTGCATTTTGGTTATCAGACGTTCAAGTGACTGAGTGGTGTACCAAACCTACCATGAAAATGAAGAGGAAATGAGTCTGTTTTAGGAAAAGTGTGGCATCTACTACAAGAGTGGTGTATTCGTCAGCCAAAGGGGCGCTAATGCAATATACCAGAGATTGGTTGGTCTTTATAAAGGGTATTTATTTGGGGTAGAAGTCCACAGTTACCAGGCCATAAAGCATAAGTTTCTTCCCTCACCAAAGTCCATTGCCACGCGTTGGAGCAAGACAGCTGCCGATGTTTGCCACAGTTCAGGCTTCTTGGGCTCCTCTTTTCCCGGGGCTGCGTTTCTCTCTGGGCTTAGCTCCTCTGTTTCTTCCACAAGGTCAGCTGTAGACTATTAGACTTTCTAGGCTTTGCTTCTCTCCACAAGGCCAGCTGTGAACTCTCAGGTGAATGGATTGTCTCTATCCCTGGGCCTTCTCTCCAACATCAAAACTCCAACATCAAAACTGCAACTCAAAAACTGCTGCAACTCTATTCTTTGTGATGCCTTTTATATTTTATTCCCCACCCACCAAGGGGTGGGGCTCAACACCCTACTGATGTGGCCCAGTCACTGCCCTAATCATAACTTAATCATGCCCAGATGAACAGATCAGTTTACAAGCATAATCCAATATATATTTTTGGAATTCATAATTACATCAAATTGCCCAAGGGCTATACAAGTGGTTACATATTTTTCTCTACTTCAGAAGAGATATGGGACGGTGTCAACTTTCTGGGATAACAAATGAATTATTTCAGAAATTAAAATGGAGCATAACTACACCACCAAGAAAGAAACTCTAAGCTCTAGAGTATGATGAGAATAGTTAAAGCAGCTGAAGATGGTTAGCCTGGGGGTGAAAATAAAGGAAGACTCAGAGGAAGAGCAGAAAGTAGTGAAAAGCAGGATATAGAAGGAAGTACTAAGATAACAGCTGTATTTAAATATTTGAATTTGTATCATGAAGCATATGGATCTTTTTATTTCTCCTTTCTGGCACTGCAGCGGGAACTAGAACCAATAGGTAAAGGAAACTTTGGACTCTATATAAAGACTCATTTTTATTTGATCAGAGTTCTTGAAAATAAAATTATGTAGTCTTCCAACAGTAGTGAATTCCCCACTACTGGAAGCTAACAAGAATACTCATTTATCATGAATAATGTGATAGAAAACTGTATGCCAAATAAAGTATTAGAAAAATCAAATTCTAAGGCTGCTTCTAACTCTTGAACCCTGTTATACTCAATTCACATTGTGTTATCATGTTATTTGTTGACATGGGGAATTAATTATTCACCAAGGGTTTTAACTGAACAAGTATGGGAAAGACAGTTGGTGTTCACAGAGCATTTCATCTGCTACCTGCCTTTCCCCAATGTCTTGTGGTTATGAAGAACCACATGACTTTTTCTGGTGGTAGAAATTCCATCAGCTCCGTTATTCATTTGATGCAGGGATAATGTAGTAGAAGAAAGAAATAGGGCATTGCTATGTTAAGCCACTGAAATTTCAGGATGAGATTGTTTTCTCAGCATAACCTATTCTAATGATAGGGGGTGATAAAAGGGCCAACAGATTAGACTTTCAGAAAGGAGTTGTAATAATATAACAATAGCACTATCAACTGAGCAATCCAAATGAATTAATTCTTGTAAAGACCCAGTGAGGTGGGTACAGGATTTCTGCAGTTGTGTGTATATGCGCTGGATGCCCACTGGAAATGACATGGAGAAAAATATTTCCTTGAAAGAAATAGATTGTAAATGATTATGTATCAAGTTAAGAACATACTTCTCTGAAGCATCTTTATAAAACATTCTAACTACCTAATCAAATCATTATGGAAAAAAATGATATTCCTCTTTATTTTCTATTTGCTTTAATGAATTTTTTCATTTCAAAACATCTTGTATAGTAAAATATGTGCCTCATAAAAATAACATTTTTAATGTTCCACGATAAAATAAAAAAGGATTGCTCCTTGAGGGCAATTATTCAATAATTCTAATCTTATGCAACATTACATATAAATGTATATATATATATGTGTGTGTGTGTGTAAGCACACACACATATGTATACATATTTATTTTTCCTGAAACTCTGTGTTCATTGAGAAATGTATCTAGAAACCAAGTACTGTTCTCTTGTTTGGGGAGGAAAGCTTCATTAATGGACCTCGTTTGGAGAGATGTAAATCCCTCTGCCTCTCAGTCACTGGCACGGAAATCGTGAGTTGTTTGCCATTCTGTTTACCTTTTTTATTGCAGCCAAAATGGCAGGGGAGGGCTTCTGATGATTAGCAAAACAGCAAATCTCTTGTTTAAATATCTTTTCCTTTTCCTTTAAAAATGAAATAAGTCCCCTAGGGGAAAATACTGGACCTTTGGTCATAAATCATGTTTTTCTCTTCCAGGAGCAACTTTTTGTGAGGAAGTAGTCAAATTTCACTCTGAATCTTCTGTGCTTGCCAATGGTGGTGGTGGTGACATTTTCTCCTGGAGGAAATTAAATTTGCCTTCACCTAGCCCTTCAAAATGATGAGCTTTGCCTCTCAGCAATTGGTTGTCCTGGCAGAGCGCCATCCTTCAGATAAGGTGATGCATCACTGTGACATACTGAATGGATTTTCAAAGAGCTGTCTTCCAAACTGCATAGGGTAGCTTTCCATTGCCGGCTTGGGCATCTCGGCACTTGTGCAAAGGGTATGAGCGACCTCTTTTTTTGAGCAGGGGCCTGTTTTCACAGCTGCCTTGTTGACTGAGGTGTGTTTTCAATTAAAACTTTCTTCATTGCAATAGATGTGCCAAAAAATTGGGCATCTGAGGAGACACAAATCAAATGACATTGGAAACTCAATTCCTTCCCATTTCAGATGGTAAGCAAAGAGCAAGCTCAGCTTATCTGAGACAGATCAACAGAAGCCTGATATAAACCACATAGTCCAAGAAGTGTCTCCTCATTAACAAGACTACATCTTTAATCAAGAAATTCCCATTGTTACATAGTCCAATAGTTGTCTCCTACTGCCCCTTTTCCCTTTAAATATGAGGAGTGTAATGGGGTAGATGCTTCTGTTGGAGTTCTTTCTTGGTTGTGTTCAGCTCAGCCATGCCCAGCTTAAGCACATTTTGAGTGGAATAATTAGACCTCAGAGAAATGTGTGTACTAATTTTCTAAGTTTTTCTCCACAATAAATTCTGTTTTATATTTATACTCTGTGGTACTATGCCATATGTACCCACATCTACTCCTTGTTGCACAACAGCTTCGATTCCAGGTTTGTGAGTTTTGACCTCATTCCACTGGTTGGTTGTCTTTGCCTGAGCAGGTAAGTGGATGGACATCACAATCACTCAAAATCTCTTGGAATGCTGAGTTCAGGGCACTCAACTTTAACACCCTTGCCTTCTATTCTCTTTTGATCCTTCTTGAGTGTTTCCTTTTCCAAGGTGGAGAAATGGCAGAAAAAGTCAAATTGGATTTAGAATCAATAAGGAAAATGAAGAAGGAAATTAGCCCAGTTCCGTTCTTTCCTCCCCAGCCCTGAAAAGAAAGACAAACACACACACAGAAATCTGGTACTATACTAACAAATCCAAAGTTGTGGCTAACAGCATTGCTATTTGAGCCTCATCCACCTGATTCACGACTATAAAAGAAATGGTTGTTTCTGTCCCAGTTGATCTTGTTTGAGTTTTTCCTTCTGGTCTTCACAATCCAGCTTTTCATAGCAGTCATCTTGCCTCCACTGATAACCACCTGTATCTGAAGCAGATTTCAATCCAGTGAAGGAAATTGATGGCATGACGGAAAAGTGAAAAAAGACTCTGGATAGTATCAACAGCAGGAATGCTGGCTGAAAATATGGATATTGTGGCTGGGAATTTGGGTCCTCTCTATAGCTATTTTGCTATGATTTATACTGCTAACATGTAGGGATTCTCATTATTTAAGGCAAGATAACATTTTTACTTCTTACCCTCTGGTTGCCAAGATAGCTGTTGCTCTGTAAATCGACACAGGATTATCTGCTTTCCTCATCAGTTTATAAGTCTGAGACAAAATACTGAAGTGTTAACTGAAGTCTGATACTACCAACAATTCATCATAATTGCATGTACTTTAAGCCAATTTTTTCAAAGAAAATACTCAGAACAAGTCATGATATATATATAAAGAAACCATCATGTAGTTAAATGCATGCAGTTATATTGTATATATCCAATTCAATTTATTAAACACTTATTTTCTTTTATAAGTAGGTTATTTTTCATAAAATAACCATTTGTTTCTGAGTGTTTCTTCATATTTTTTAAAACTGAAACATAGTTGAATATAGATATAGAAATCCTACTTTCTGTCCTTCACATCAATTTTATATTATAGAATCTAGCAGAAATTAAAAAGTGTAGCTGACTCATGTTTGTCAATAAGTGTAGAAGGCTGATATGATCCTTCATTTCAAGAAACTTCTAGAGACTTAATGAGAGAGAGACAACAAACACTGAAGTAAGCCTGACAGCTAAATCTGAATTTGGCTAATGTTCACAGAGTTAGAAGTCATTTACATTTTTGAAAATATTTTTCTACGTATCTATGTATTTTCTAGATCAATGACAATTTAAACAGCTAGACATACTACGATTAGAGGAAACAATGCTTAGACATATACACTCTAACTGGTTTCTAGTTTGAAATGTAACTTTCAGTTTCTAAAATTACGCATTCGAGGACTTTCTATTAGCCTTCGGAAAAGAATGGTAAACCTCTGCACAGAGGCACATTAGAACAATTTCTTATTGTTTTTCTTTGCTTTGGGCATTAATAGCTACAGGTTCTTTTCAGCTGATCTGTATCTCATGGACAGGATATCATATTTGGAAGTGTTAATAATTACTATACAACATGTAAGATGACTATAGATATTGGAGAGAGATTGTTCACAATATCTGCATTATATGCCTGGCTTATAACAATGAGAGGAAGTAACAATGCCTAAATATTAACAATACTTCGCATTTTATCAAGTACAGACATATGCATTATTCCATTTGTGCCAGACAGATCCTGCAAATTTAGATATTCTCATTCACCAAACTATAGGAAAAAAATACAAAACAATCAGTAGAAGTGACTACTTGGCCCCCAAAGTGCTAAGAGAATGAGAAACTTGAATTACTGACTCATTTTGCTAACAACTTTAAGTAGAACTGACAATAATTTTTTTAAAAATGTTTTTGTCCATATACAGCTAAATGTCACAGCGTGGGTTATATGTATCATCTCATTGTCCTGAAGGTCTGTACCCTGCTCCCATTTCACTCAGGCACTGAGGTATTACATAATAGTGCTTACACATCCTCCAGTGCATAGCTGTTTTGTATTTAAATAAGTTTTCCATGATTTCATTCTCTTGCTGCAAAAATAGAGATTTAACAAATTTTCTAATGCTCATTACCCAATCCAACATATTCTAGTTGAGAACGAGATTTTTATCGGACAAGGTAGAGAGTTGAGCCAATATCCAAGATCAAATCCCTGACTTTCTGCATAAGTATTCCCCCCCGCCTTGAAAGGTTTTAAGTAATAATTTTTGTCATCGGCTCTTGGCAAATGATAGTTGTCACTTGGCCCTGTGTGAAAGAGGTGAAAATAATATTATATCTGCATATACATACACAAATCACCCAAAGAGTAGATATGAGGTCATGTTGATAGGATAAACATATGGATTCATAAATAAGAAATATTTATTTTTCTACAGAGAATAAAATGATATTTTGCTATTTTTACAGGCTATGTTTGTTGATAACAGAACATTCAAACATTGCCTTAAACCAGATCCCCCTATTGAAATACAGGGCATATAAAATCAATATACTTAAAGAAATGGAAACACTAGGCTATTCTAAAAAATGCATAGCTTTAATCAAGGCAGAGCAATAGTACCTGTTAAAAAAAAACACTACTGTTGATAGAAATGTGACATCATACTCATTTGTGAATTCCATAATTGATCTTCATGTTACCGTTCAGGGCAAGAAAGCACGCAAACATATTTCTGTACTTTGAAAACAAAATATTGGGCACTTGCTGTGTAAAATTACTATTCTGGAAACACAAAACATAAAGACAAATCTGACTCTTATCCTATCATCAAGGGACTTGTTTTTTATGGTAACTTACAAAATAATAGAAACTCAACACAATGCAGTACAAGACAGATGTCCAAACAACAGAAGACAAGATGATCGTTTATGCTATCCCCATATGATGGACAACACAGTAGACAATTCAAAATAATGTTTTAAAGGATATTAAAAGTTACATAAAATGTTTCCATTATAATGCTAATATAGTAATAAAGAACTACATGTGATCTCAGTTCTGTCAGATAAGTAATAGAGAGATGGTGAAAAGAGAGAGGAAAGGAAAGAAAAGGAGAGGAGAGGAGAGGGAAGAAGGAGAAAGAAAGAAAGCAACTGAAAGGAAAGAAAACACAATGTTAAGGGTGATTTTATTAACATCACATTCTGTTAACACAAGTCTAACTGAATTGTGAGATTATATGTATTTTATTTATTCTGTATACTTCATTTTCTTCATAAATAGTACATAACATTACAAAAATGATTTAAACAAGTTTGAGATGCTGATTACTTACAATGCTTTCAAGAAATAAAAACAGTATCTTCTGCTTTCTATCTTTTGTTCCTTTTCCATATAAATAAGTTTTACATATAGGAAGAAATTAAAAATAGAATTTTACATTCTCATTTTTACTTAACATTGAAATTGAGCTTTGTTTTCCTTCAATCTTTTTTTTTAATTCTTCATTTCTTTCAACCACCTCCACCTCCGCTCTACTCCCTCCAACCAGTTTAATATTCTGGTTTGAATCTATCCACATTTTTGATCATCTTAATGTATTATAAATATGTACAAACATTTATGAGGTATATAAGATTTTTTGCCTTGTTTTTATATAGTTCACTTTTCTCACTTTTGTGGACATTAATCTAGGTCAAAGGACAGAAATCATTATATTTAACAATCATAAAAATACTTATTGAGTACCTACTCTAGATTGGGAACTCTTATAGCATTGGGGCTACGGGATGAACAAAGAAATAAGTCCCTGTCCTGATGGTGCTTTCCATGTTCCTATATATGAATGAACCACAATTTATTCAATACTTCTGTTCATGAACATTTAAATTGTTTCTATTTTACCTTTTTTTGTTTTGCCCTACATAAACCTTGTAATAAACATTCTTTTACATATATAAGTTGTTGTATTCTCCATATCCATTTCATATTGACTTTATATAATATTAGTTACTTTCTCAGAAATATCAATTAAAGTTCTTTTTAAGAAATAAAATGTCCAGGGTATATGAGAACTCTGAAGAATGTGCTGTGGAAGTCCATAGAGAGCAACCAAACTAAATGTACATTTTTAAGGTAGTTAGGTTCCCATTTACTAAGGTTCCCATGCATGTCACTCTATTCTCAGCCAACATAGAGAAAATACTAAACCTAAACAAACAGCATCCATCCAGGGACAATAAAGAAAACGTCAAGGAACTGCCTAAGCAAAATGATAAAGCAGGTCAGTACAAAGTTTAAAAATAGTCAAGTATACAAAATATAGCAAATAATTTAAATATATAAGGTACTTGAAGTTAAAATGGTTTTCACTTATGGTATGGTATGTGATTTGTGTAACAGTGGAAAAATATATCTCAACTCTATCAAAATGTGTTCTGGAATGCATTGCATCATTTTGACAGTTCATTTAGTGTTTGTAAACATGACTATGAAAGAGAAAGAAAAAGTGAGATTGATGCATTTTCCCTACTAAGTGCCAGGTACTTTAATTCTCATCATTTAATATAATTATTATGACATTTTTCTTATGAAAACAGTGTTATAATAATTCTCACCATTAAAGAGATCAAGGAAACAGACTTACTGAAGTATAGTAATGGACTAAACATGATAGAGTTGAAATTTAAAATTAAATCTAACTTCAATACCCCTGTCGCTCAAATTTTATGCACTGAGAAAATTTTCCAAGTTCTTAGGAAAGACAGATAAAATTAGTTACCCATCAAAACAAATTCTATGGTGCATAGCATTGTGGGTAGTCACATATCATTCTCTAGGGGAGTGTGGCTACATCTTATATAAAAATGTCCCTTCCTTCTTTCATAGTATATGACACCTGGCAGGTATTCAACTTATATGTATGGAGCTTAATTTAAACTTTATACTTCTCAGTAAAGTCTTATAATTCCTGGGCATCTGTCTCCACTCTGCCACTGTAGTTTTCCCAGTGAAGACTTCCTAGGTAAAGAAAACCCATTTTATCTGTATATTAAATAATAAATCACACACATATGCACACCTGTGGGAACCGAGACTAGGTGCAGTGCCTTGTGCAAAGAATATCAGAAAATTGGGCTACATAGCTTCTCAAACTACATGAACAAAATGATTCTAGAAGGCCTCCTTCAAAATATATATACATATAGTATATCATATATATATTTCCAAAATTATGCATAAAATTTCTTGCTACATAGTGGAAGAGTAAAAGAATGCAAGTGAAGGGTAGAAGAGATTAAATGTTTCTCACTTTTTTGGGGAGGGGGGAGAGAAGCATTCACACTTTATAACATTATGTAAATCCTTAACAGTTAGAAACCTTCTTAAAGTACTTACACATCAAATCTCTATACTATAGCAACCCTCTGACATTTGTGATGGATTTAACCTGTGAACTCTGCAAATCATCACCCTCAATAATGCCCCAAAGCATCTAATTTTACTCATGAAATACAACAAATGATGGCAGGAGTGAGCTATAAACGGAGAGAGAGTTCAGTTGGATTTGATGAATACACATAGATAAAATCTCTACCTAAATCTCAGCAATCTTGTAGCAGTCTTCAATCGCGGACTTCCAGGACCTCACATGTATGTGAACATATGAATGTTAAATCCAGGACCGCCAAGAATCTACTGCAATTCACTCTCCCCTCCCTGTAAGCAATTGGTAGCTCTCTGAAAACTGGAACTGTCTGTATTAGACGCTCTTCAATATTTAACACAGATCTTGGCACACCGTAGACAAACCATACAGTGGTTGAACTGACTACAGATAAAAGTTTTAAACCATGAACTATACAGGGCTCACAATTCAATAAATGTTTGCATACATCCGAAATGTCCTAGAAAATTACAATGTTGATCAAGACTTTCACCAAAATAAGGCTAACAATCAAAGACAGTGGAACATGTATACTTGGTAATATTTGTTTGTTTTATTGAGAGGAAAGAAGCACTGGTTAGCAGGAGAAGGAGGAGAAGAAGAAGAAGACGGGGAGGAGGAGGGAGAGGAAGAGTGGAATACTCCAAGTGAAAAATTAGGTTAAAAACATCTCCTTACACTTATTTATCTACATTCACTTAAAATTTATATTATCCTTCGTAATATAGCCATAATTGTTTTAATAAAACAATTCCATATTTTCATTTTAAATTATTCATAACTTAAATGCTTTAACAAGCCCTCACTCAAACACACACACATGCTCAAATATTTTGATTATTATTGATGCTTTGAGGCTCTTAGAAGATGTAATATATTGCTGCAGTGAGATCCTCATGGTCTGATATGATTATCTGGTGGGGGACCTGTTATAGTTAAAATACTTTCAGGGGGAGTAGACGTAGCACAAGTGGTTGAGTGTCTGCTTTCCATGTGTAAGGGCCAGGGTTCAATCCTGGTACCTCCTAATAAAAAAAAACAAAAAACAAAAAAAAACAACTCTCTTTGGGGAGCATATGTAGCTCAGTGGTTGAGTACCTGCTTTGCATGTATAAGGTCCTGAGTTCAATCCCTAGTACCTCCTAAAAAAAACACAAAAAACTTTCAGTAGCAAATGGTGGAAAATCCAGTACAAACTGGAATAGGAAAGAGAGAGGGAGTGGGAAGAGAGAGAATTTACTAACTTATGTAAATAAAAATGCAGAGGCTACCACCTCGAAGCACGGCTTGATCAAGAAACTAAGTTGATGTCATCAAAAATAAATACTCTTTCTCTTCATCTCTCTGAACTTCTTTACTTTCTATGGGTTTCATGCTCAGACATATTTTCCCTTCTTGATGTCAAGATGTCTGTTCATTGTTCCTGATTTTAATTTTCACAATTCGAATTTCAGGTACGAATAGAGTAATCTTGCTTTCAAAAGTCCCAAATTTGGCTTTGATGGGCTCTGATCAGGTCTTTCTATTTGTCAGTTTTAATTTTTTTTGGTGGTGATATTATTAATTTATTTAGTTAATTAATTTAATATTAGAGCTGTTGTAGGTTTACCAAAAAATCATGCAGAAAGTATAGATTCCCCACAAATCACCCATTCATACAAGCAGTTTTCCTTATGATGTTCATAGTGGCATTATGAATTCACAAAGTCTGCAGATAAGTGACATCATAAGTATTTATTCTTTTGTGTTTTATTTCATTCAACACGATATCTTCAAGGTTCAACAATGTTGTCACATGTATCAGAATTTCACTCTTTCTTACAGCCAAATAATATTCCTCGTATATATATATACCACATTTTGTTTATTCATTCATCCATTGGATTGCTTCCACCTTTGGCTCTTGTATTCATAATGGTAATGTTCATAATGCACCATTTTACATTCCACAAACAATGTACTAGTGTTCCTATATCTTCACATCATCTCCAATATTTGTTATTTTCCTTTTTAAAAATAGTAGCCGTTCTTGGGAAGTGGATGTGGCTCAAGAAGTTGGGCACCCACCTACCACACGAGAGGTCCTGGGTTCAGTTCCTGGTGTCTCCTAAAGAAGGCGAGCAAGACAGCAAGCTGACATGAAGGGCTGGTGCAGTGAGATGACGCAATGAGGAGATACAATGAGGAAACACAATGAGAGACAAAACAAGCAGGGAGTGGAGGTGGCTCAAGCACCTCTCTCCCACATGGGAGGTCCCGGGTTCGGTTCCCAGCACCTCCTAAAAAGAAGGCAAACAGACACAGAGAGCAGACAGTGAGTGCAAACAACGAGGGGAGGGGGAAGAAATAAATAAAAAAATAAATCTTTAAAAAAAACAGTAGTCATTCTAATGGGTGACTTCCTTACAGCCTTTAGTTCCATATCCAAATTTAGTTTATTTTTTTCCATATATTCTCTTAGCTCATTGAATTGATTTAGAATATTTGACTGAAGGTCTTTGATTAGTTTTCTACTGTCTGTGTTTCCTCCAAAGTTTTAATTTATTCCCTTGAGTGTGCTATTTCATCCTGTTTCTTTTAATGGTTTATGATCTTTTGTTGATATCTGGCCATTTGACTCTTTTGATGTGATAACTCTGAAAGTCAGTGTCTCCCTCCTGCCTAGGGTTTTAGTGTAGATTGGATGTGCATTAAGGCTTTTCTTCTTTGCTTGGTCCAGGTTATAGTCAACCTTTAGATCAGTCCATGTTTAATAGTATGGGTTTTCTAAGGTCTTTCTGTACTTGCCTTTTAAGCTGGCATATGCAGTAACTTTTTTTAAAGATTTATTTTATTTACTTATTTCACCTCCCCCCCGACCCCCCAGTTGTTGTTTGCACTAGCTGTCTGCTCTCTGTGTCTGTTTGTTGTGTGCTCATCTTCTAACTGGGACCTCCCATGTGGTAGGCGGGTGCCCAACTGCTTCCCTGTGGTAACATTTTTTTTAAGATTTATTCATTTATTTCTCCTCCCCCCCCTTGTTGTCTTGTGCTTGCTGTCTGCTCTGTGTGTGTTCTTCTGTGTCTGTTTGTCTTCTCCTTAGGAGGCACCAGTAAGCAATCCCGGGACCTTCCAGAGTGGAGAGAGGCTGCTCAATCTCTTGCGCCACCTCAGCTCCCTGATCCACTGCATCTCCCATTGTCTCTCTTCTGTGTCTCTTTTTGTTGTGTCATCCTGCTGCGCCAGCTCTCCACGCGGGCCAGCACTCCGTTCGGGCCAGCTTGCCACACAGGCCAGCTTGCTTTTCACCAGGAAGCCCTAGGTATCGAACCCTGGACCTCCCTTATGGCAGATGGGAGCCCAATCACTTGGGCCCCATCCGCTTCCCTGTGGTAACTTTTAAGATTAAACTATTATGTATGTTTGCTTCCTCTCCAGGAGAGAATTTCCTTTCCTCTGTTCTTCTTGCAGGAGTCCTGGGCTGTTCTCTTAGGTTTTATAAAAAATTTTCCCCCCAAGCAGCTATGCTTTGCTCAAACCTTCTCCCATGCTCTGGGTTTCCATTTCACTCCAGCTTTCAGCCCTGGGTTTGCCCTGCTTTATGGTGGTTCACTTTCCTCTTTGCATGAGGCTTGTCTACCTTCAGTAACTTTCACATTAGAGGATCTCGATCCACGAAGCCAGGTGGTGTCAGTGTTCAAAAACACCCAGTTTTTTTTCTTTCAGGTGCACCAGCAATTAGGGACCAAGCTGGGCATGTCCACAGCGTATCAGTAGTTTTTCTACGGGTCACTCTGATTTCCAGTGGACATCTTTGTATGCTCAGGCATGCAGACCACTAAAACACCACCTCTGGAGTATGTGACCTTGGGTCCCCATGCCTGAATGTGGGTGGACCCTAAGTCCCTGCTGTGGGTGGGTCTGTGGTCAATGACCACAGCAGAAGTTACCTGTGCTGGGTCAATGCCACTGTGCGTCTTTTAAACCACTCGGGATCGAGTGTGGGGTAGGGGGCCAAACTGACAGGCTCACCTACCTCTTTTCTTTTGGTGGAGATATATATATATATCCATTAAAATATATATATTTTTTGATTCAGCATTTGTGGAGTCTTTCTTCAGTTTCTAAAATCTTCCCATGTCAAGCGAGTTGAATCTGCCCTCTTATCTAGATGTTTCTAGGGGAAATACTCCTAGGGATGTCTTATATAGCCATCTTGATGACATCACTCACTGGTTCTGACTGGTTCTTTTACCCATCCTTTGGAATAAACAATGAGGCCAGGGAATGTAATGCTCTGATGGGTGGGAACTGAGTCACCTGTGCACCCAGAAATTGGTGGTAGAGTCAAGCATGACTCTGAAAAACTGACTGGAATGAAAGTTGAAGAAAATTAGTTCCCCAAAGGGTATTCTGGAAATTACTAAAAAAGGGGAGATGGAAAAAAGGATGACATTTAGGGAAGCAAATGAATCTCCCCTATTGAGGCTACATGTAAAAATCCCTGAATGCCAAAACAAAGAATTGTGATTTTTTGTCCCATATTGAATAGTAATGAGGGAGAAGATAGGTGATTTGAAGAAAGGTGGATTAAAGAGATTGAATCAAACAGCAATTGGAAGATTGACTCATAGTGGAATCCACTGGATGTTTTTACTAACATTTTTTTGTCACATACCACATATAAAAATATAGGAAATTATGGGGAATAAGCATTGTATGAAAGGATATCATTGACATATCACTCTTGACAGGGTTATGGAGATAAGTAAGTTTGGAATAAAATATTATTAAACCAGTCTTTCTTATTTGGCACTGATTTAAAGGTATACCAGGAAAAGTGATTTATCTTTTGTCCAGAAATAATAAATCATATATTTAATGGGATAAAAGAGGAGACTGAGA